>PVHP010011301.1:0-45508 GCA_004024765.1 Zapus hudsonius | reverse complement strand
AACCCATAATGGCACAGAACATTCACAATGCAAAACATGAGGCACAGCAAAAACAGATTGACCAATACAATACAAGATTTAAAACAAACAGGGCACCATCAATCTCTAACTCCAAGCTCAATGATTCTAACCAATAACACAAGTCTCTTGGAGATTCAATTCTGCCCCTCCAGCTCGGCTACTCACAGTCCGGGAAAACTTCATCCGGTGCTGGCAGCTCGCCTTGGCACCCATCCATAGTCCTGGAATTCACTGGGTCTCCATTGCAACCCACAGTTCATCCTCGTGGCTCCACTGGGCTCCATGCAGGCAACCTTGCACACCTGCTTCACATGCCGATGGCCATTTTTCAAAAACAAAACTGTGTTGCAAATCCAGCGACCCACTTTTCTTACATTTGCCATACTCCACAGAACCAGGTGGGCTACCAATTTGTTAATCCAGGGGGGATCAAAGCATTCAGGCCCCTTACTTCAAAGAGTCCACATTCTTCCTGTTGTTCTAATGCAGACCAGCTGGCCCAATCTCAGTGGTTGTAATCTCTCAAACAATTGCAGGTGAACGGGCAGCAGTTTCGACCCAAAGATCTTTCTTTCTGTGCCATCTCCATCTGCTCACACCAGTCCACTTTACGTAACACAACCCTGCACAGGTTCCCAGGACATAGGCAGGCAGAACACAGTAAGCCTCTCACGCAAACTGCTTCTGGCACAGTCCTGATCAAGTTCTTTCTCCCCCTCGTAAGCCAAACCTCACAGTCCATAGTTCTCATTACATTCAGGTCTTTTAACTTTGACCATCACGCTGTACTCACAACACTGCGAGGCACCTCTTAGGCCAGGAGCTCAAATCCTTCCACATTCCTACTGTAGATCACTTCCAGAAAACCAAAGCCACAAGACCAGGGTTCCAGCAGCAACAGATGACCCCAAGTCCTGGTACCAAAACTGTTGGGGTCAGGTTTCTAGTTGCTGCGCAGAAAGAACCCAAACAAAAGTGGCTTGTAGAGGAATGGGTTTATTTGGCTTATGGACTCGAGGGGAGACTCCATTCTGGCAGGGAAAACGATGGCATGAGCAGAGAGCTGGACATCACCTCTGCCACAGCACTGCAAACAGCGGCAGGAAGGTGTGCCAAACACTGGCAAGGGGAAGCTGGCTTATAACCCCATAAGCCCACACCCAATAACACAGCTCTAATGAGGTTCTAATTCCCGAATTGCCATCAGCTTAGGATCGATCTATCAGAACACATTCATTTGTTTGTGGGGGACACCTGGATCAAACCATGACAAGACTTGAGGGGAGACTCCATCCTGGCAGGGAAAATGATGGCATGAGCAGAGGGGTGGACATCACCTTCGCCACAGAACTGGAAACAGCATCAGGAAGGTGTGCCAAATACTGGCAAGGGGAAGCTGGTTTTTAATCCCCAAAAGCCCACCCCAACAACACAGCTCCATCGAGGTTGTAAAATCTAAACTGCCATCAGCTGAGGATCGATTACCCAGAACACATTCATTTGTTTATGGGGGACACCTGGATCAAACCGTGACACTTGCCTTACAAATGATAGGGGAATGAAAAAGAGATGGGAGGAGGCAAAGGCAGGAAACATGTGGGATGCCAGGGACGAGAACAGAGGATGTGGGAATGTCTGGTGACACAGGCTTGAATAAGGTAAGAGTGTGCACTGGGTCAGTGGCTGACATGTGGAAATGGAAACATTTAATTTAGGAAACCATTCAGAACCAGAATGAGATGATCTGAAAATTGATCCTGAAAATTATAAAAATAATAAAGGCAATGGCTTTGTACTTGGATTTTGATTTTGAATAATAGGATGTTTGGGTTTTCACTTAGCGATCAGTGGTGTAAATCCAGCTGTAGGCAAACAGCAAATATTGTTTTCACAAGATGACAAACTTCAGTTGTTGTTTGAAATGTTCTCCCTGTGGTGAAACGCCACCACAAACATTAGTGATGCCCATGTAGCTGAGATGTCTCTGTGGGGTTGGGTGCCTTTTAATACCATTTAGACACATTATATAGAGAAGTTGAGGATATTTTTACAGTAAATGGTTTGGGAATGAGCAAATGAAAGCCTCATGGTTCTATTTTGGGGAATGCATTTCTGTTATTAAAATATCTAAATGCTCCTGAAACCCTTTTACTTTATAAGCTCAGTAGCTTTAGAGTGGAGGGATGTTGCCTCCTCTGGGAACACTGGACATCTGTGGGGTGGTTGGTTGGTTTATTTATTTATTTATTTATTTATTTATTTATTTATTTATTTATTTATTTATTTATTTATTTATTTATTTTGAGGCCCTGATGACAGTGAACATCGAAGGGCCCAGAGCCAGGCTAAAGTCCTGCCAGGCTCAGGACTGTCTACAGGATGAGGAAGGGCTTGTGCCCTTGCATGTTCCCCAGGGTGTTTCCATAAAAAAGCAAAGAAAGCAAACAAAGACCTGTGATGGTTTGATCTCGGTGTTGTCCACAAACATTTGTTCTGAATGCTTGATCCCCATCTGACGGCAATTTTGGAACCTTTTTGGAGGTGTATTATTGGGGGTGGGCTAATGGGGGTTATAAGCCAGCTTCCTCTTGCCAGTGTTTGGCACATCTTCCTGCCACTGTTGCAGTGCTGTGGCTGAGGTGATGTCCACCCTCTGCTCATGCCATCATTTTCCCTGCCATGATGGAGTCTCCCCTGGAGTCTGTAAGCCAAAATAAACCCATTCCTTCTATCAGGCACTTTTGGTTGAGTTCTTTGTTGAAGCAATGAGAGGTTGACTACAACAGACCTTATTCATCACGTCTGAGCCTCACACTTCAGTTTTTCCTTATATATGAACATACAGTATTGTTGCAATGAAACTGTAGGATGAAAATTCCATAAACACAATTACTGAGTAAACTGAGGGAGGAATTGTGCTTTGTTTTGATGGGACCTCTACCAGGAGCTGTTCTTCTTTTCAGCAATGCCCTGGGGCAGCTGTGCTGCCCAGCAGGGCACTGCTGTGTCAGTCCTCATATGCAGCTGAGACAGGAAGACAGGTAGAGAGAAAGAAGACCCAGGTTCATGGTACTACAACCCGAAGCAGGATTCCTTAATTCGTAGAAGTATGTGAAGTATGAACATACTACCAGGCTTTATTGATACAAGTTTTTAAAATGCCATTATCACCTTCTACATCCATATAACAGCACGGGCTTTTGAAACATGTTACAAAATCACATATTTAAATTATTGGCTTTGTTGCCTATAGTTTTTTTGGCCTTACTCTGATCTGTGCTAAGAATTCTACACTGTAAAGGTCTTAATAAAGCTCCTTGGTTCTTTCTTCTTATGTGGCAGAGGTGGGACCTGTCACTTGGCTTGCGGTGGCATTCCAGATGTGAGATCTATTTTATGGATACTTTGTCAGTACCATATTGATATCAATATAGGGCTTGGAAGATGGCCCAAGGGTTAAAGGTGCTTGCTTTCGAAGCCTGCCAGCCCAAGTTTGATTCCCCAGCGTCCCTATAAAGCCAAAGTGGTGCATGCATCTTTAATCCCAGAGTGGGAGATGGAGAAGGAGAATTCAGAAACTCTCAGGCCAGCCAGATTGGCACATAGGACATGGCAAAAACAAAACAAGGAAGACCCTGCTCAAGGGAAGTGGTAGGAGAGGACAAGCACCCCAGGAACGCCCTCAGATTTCCACATGTGCTCACGACACACACATGCTCATACACACGTACACACAATAAAAAACAACCCTCCGGCTGGAGAGATGGCTCAGCGGCTAAGGCACTTGCCTCCAGTGCCTAAGACCCTGGGTTCAATTCCCCAGGACCCACATAAACCAGACCCACAAGGTGGTGGCCCTGGTGCGCTTGCTCTCGCTCTCTCTCTCTCTCTCTCTCTCTCTCTCTCTCTCTCTCTCTCTCTCTCTCTCCCTCTCTCTCTCTGTATCTCTCTGCTTGAAAATGAATAAATAAAATATTTAAAAAAAAACAACCCTCACTATTTCTAAGAATGTCACCCATTTCTCTTCATTTTAATAGTGCCTTTTTTTTTTGGAAAACTTTATTTCAATAAAGATTCATGACCCTTCTTTCTCTGTTCATTACAAATTGTTGTTGTTAGGCTTAACCATATCACTTCTAAGTTTTTAATATTTTTGTCTTTTAAATCAAATTATATGTACATATATTATATATATATATAATATAAAGCTTTTCTTTCCATTTTGCTTTTTTTTCAAATAAGGCCACATACAGCCAAAACTGGCCTTAAAATTCTCCCATGTAGCCAAGGATAACTTTGAACCTCTGATCCTCCTGCCTCCTCTTTCGGAAGCTGGCATTTCAGATGTGTGCACCACCATGCCTGGTTTACACAGTGGTGGGGATGGAACCCAGGGCTTTGCACATGGTAAGCAAGCACTATACCACTGAGTTACACACCTAACTCTAGCATAAAAATCTTAAGTGTACACCTTAGTAATTTTTTCAACATTTTGTTATGAACATTCTCCGGATGGAGAAAAGCTGAAGGGATTGTGAACATCCTCACGCCTGTCACCAGGGTGCTACAGTTCACTTTCCAGCATATCAATTTCAGCAGCTCTTGGCTGTTCATCCCCATTGCTCTACCCTCCTCCAAGCCTACCATATCTTTCAGTACATCTCACGCTTAGTTTCAACATTAGCACCCTTCATGTCTAGAGACTTAACATCTGTATCCTTAGAAGTCAGTTTGATCTTTAGTCTTTGACACATTTGCACTCAATGACATACAGCGGTATTAAGTATGCCATCTGATTAATTTTTGCAGATACACACATCTTTCTCCTAAGATCCCTCTCAATATATGAAACGTCACTATTTTCCAAGGCAGTTCCCCTTTATCCCATCCCAGTTCATCTGTCCGTTTGGTTTTCCTGGAGATATAGAATCTGTTGTGTTAAATGCTTTCACACCTAGGGTCTGCATTTAGGGGGAGGTAAAAAACCAAGAGGAGAATAAAAACTTCAAAAGACAATCTAAGATGGTGTGTCTTCACTTGGGCCAGGAGGACCAGGCTGAGTACTAGGCTATCCAGGGTCCCCTGCCACAAGGACTGAACCAGACGGTACACGAAGGAGGATATCCAGCTGATTGGGGATGGGGAGAGGGGGCATTGGGGAATTGGGGATAACAACTCATTGTTTGCCCACTGAATATATATAATGTAACACATTATGGACAATAAATATATATTTTCCTGTACTAAAGGCTGATTTAATATTCTATGTAGGGCTTATCATATATGACAAGGACAATATTTGGCTTGAGCTTTAAATAGTGTTATGTTTTCTTGTAAAACTTATTTATTTACCAGAAACAAATTGTTCAAATAGCTGGTCTGAATGGTTTTTGTGGCACATGAAATTACTAAGAACAGAAATAGTAACTAGTGTGTTTTAAAATGATTTTATTGTTTAAAATGCTGGACAAAAATAATTTTAAGAAACTTTATTTGACACTTTTAAGTAATAAACATAAAATGGATTAATAAATAGATGATATGACCCTAAAAAAAGATGGTGTGTCTAGTCCTACTGGACACACTGTCCACCTTTTATTATAACAGATATTTAAGCCTGCTCCCATTAGTCTCCCCTTACAAGTCAGTTATTAGATCAAAATGACCAGCCTACACATATAATTCTATGGAAATCATCACAGTGCCTAGCTTTGATATGAAGAAGAAATGAAAGAGTAATTCATAATGAATATGTATTTGAATATTTAAATTAAAGACAGAAACAGATATGAAAGTCCAATTGTCTATCAAGCCAAACATTAAAGATATTTTGAAAAATGTAAAATAGTTTCCTTCTTTAAGTTTTTTTGAATATAATTATTTAAAAATATGTTATATATACTAATATGTAAAGTTCATCATTGTCATATTTTTTGATATAGGGTTTCATGTAGTCCAGACTGCCCTAGAACTCACTTTGCCATCCAGGATGATCTTGAATCATGATCCTCCTGCCTCCTCCTCCTCCTCCTCCTTCTGAGTTGTGACGTTGCATGCGTGCACTATGCAGTGCTGGGGAGAGAACCCAGAGCTTTGTGCATGCTAGGCAGGCATTCTACCCACTGAGACAGCACCCAGCCTATTATTATTGGCATTTTAGATGACTTATATTTTAAGTGTCTTATTTTAAAATTTCATATGGTAAATAGATATATAAATATATAACCAACATAAATCAAGGATTTGGGGGTGAGGTATAAATAATTGTGATTTCTAGAGTATATGAAAATACTGAGGGTCAGTGGTCAAGGCACTTGCCTGCAAAGCCTAACCACCTGGGTTTGATTCCCCAGTACCCAAGTATATAAAGCCAGATGCACAAAGTGGTGTATGTATCTGGAATTTGTTTGCAGTGGCTAGAGGCCCTGACAAACCCATTTTCTTCCTCTCCCCCCTCTCTCTCCCACTACTGGGGGTGGTGTTCAATGCATTTAGTCCCAGCACTCTAGAGGCAGAGGTAGGAGGAGTTCGAGGCCAGCCTGAGGCTATATAGTGAATTCCTGATCAGACTGGGCTAGAGGGAGACCTTACCTCAAACAAACAAACAAATAAATAAACAAACAAAAAATACTGAGGTCAGGAAAGGTCAGAACAACTACCTTGAGCTGCTGCTCTGAGGAGTCATGTCAATAAATCAGACAAAGTGGGGATCTTTTGTCTAACACTTATTTTATTCAATATTATTTTTTTCAGACTCATCCCTGTTTTGATATGGATATATTATTTGTTCCTTTGAATCAATAAATAATATTCCATTGTATCAATATATGCAAAGTTGATGAACTTTAAAATCAACATATCAGCTAGAATCAGGCTGAGAACTATGACCTCTGTTATTGCTCCCAAGGGGGAGCTGCTGCTCTTCCCTGGAATGCACATGAGGGGAGAAGGGGTGGGAAGGATGTTACTGGAGTCAGCTGTGCTGTGTGCTAATGGCCTGTCCTTTCTCTATGAGCTTGAGTTCTTGCTCTATTATCTGCCTCTCCCTCATGGGCTCTTTCATCTCCCCATGCTTGCATGGGGAATGGCTTTTAATCTCCCTCAGTTCCACATCCAGACATATTTACTATAAGAAGGAGCAAGCCTCTAACACCTTCATTGTATTTCCAGGGTCGTCAGCTTAAGAAGTCACATACTGGAATGCAGAGTCATTACAAATTGCTTTCCTTTATTTCTTCTTTATATCCTATTGGAGTATTGGATAGTTTTAAAAGTTATCTGTAAAGGTTATGTTACTTTTGAAATTTTCATTTCAGGATGGTACTTTCTAAAGTGGGGGTCATGGAGTCTATAGTTCTGGTATTAAAGTATTTGTACTCCAGTCAGTTCTGTATTCACACAGCAGTAACATATGGAGAATTAATTACCTGATTAATAATAGCATATATTTTTAAAATATTTTATTCATTTACTTGTACAGAGAGAGAGAAAGAGAGAGAGAACGAGAATATGAGTGTGCCAGGCCTCCAGCCACTGCAAACTCCTAACGCATGTGCCACTTTGTGCATCTGGCGTTACATGGTACTATAGAATTAAACCCAGGTTGTTAAGCTTTGCAGGCAAGTGCCTTAACTGCTGCACCATCTCTCCAGCCCAAGAGATGACATTTTTTTTGACCAGTTGGCCAAAACATTCAATGATTCATGGACTTAATGTTTGAGGATTGGCTTTGTGAATGATGTACACAATATACACTTCCAATGATGACGTGTACAGGACATCATTCTTAACTGTATGTGGTCCTTGGTACCTCATTCACATAGTTAATATGAAATAAGAAAACAAGTTGTCTGTTTTTTGCAGAGCACTTTTTAAATTCGGGTCCCAGGAAATTCTTTGATTTCAAGAACACGACTCAAGCACCATTGCCAGGTGTTGTTATCTGATTTTGTTTTTGTCTTGGGAAATGAGAATGGCAGTTCAAGTGAGGTCTCCAAAGGGAGACTAGGTTGACATCTTTTCTTGTTTTTGTTTGGTTGTTTTGTTTTTGGAACAGTGTCTCACTATAGACTGAGGCTGGCCTTTAATTTGCAATTCTCTTACCTCAGCCCCCAAGTGATAAGTCATACTTGGTTAGTTTGCCTTTATTTTAACCTGGCTCCACCAGACAAGTCATTTCTCCTTGTACCTCAGTTGCTATATCTGTACAATGGGCTAACCATACCTATTTAATGCTACTATGTACAGCTACTCAGTCATTATAGTTAATAAAGACAATGATATAATGTGAAACACTTTGAATAAAATTTTAATAATTATTTCATGAAGAGTCACTGTCAGCTACTGGATATTATGACTTTATAAATATAAAGCTGACCATATCAGCTCTAAAAACTAGAAATTTTCATAAGCGGTAGAATAAGAATTATATCCTCTAATGATTTTCTTGAAATAACTTTTCCTAGTAGACACAAATATACATACATGTTACTGTGGTCTTTTGAATGTAAAGTGTCTGCTATGGCTTCATGTGTTTATAAATAAGCCTCGTACTCAGTCCCTACATGGTGGAACCTTTGGGAGGTGAAGTCTTGCTGGAGGAGGTGTGTCACTGGGGTCGTACCTTGAGGTTTATTAGTCCTGCCCTACTGGGTGGAGACAGACCCTGATACTTACTAGTCTAGCCCTGCTGTGTTCATATTTAGCTCACTCCTGTTGCTTCCTCTTAGCTGATGTGACAAGATGTGAAATCCTGCCTTTTCTCTGCCCTGCTTTTCCTGGCATGATGAAACTTCCCCTTGAAACTGTAAGCCTTTCTTCCCATAAACTGCTTCTGGGCCTTCTGGTCAGGTGTTTTGTCCCAGCAGCAGGAAGGAAACTGCAACCGCTACTGCGTGTTATAGGTCCTTGGGAATAGGAATGAGGAATGGCTACTCCTTAGAGCAAAGTCATGTCATTGTTTCTCTGTCACAAATGTTGTGTTTGACTTCCATGGAAGAGGAACAGTAATATGAGGAGGCATGGGTGTAGTGACCATTAGTAATCTCAGTAGGGTAGGCGATGTGAGCACAGGAGAGAAAGGAGAGCAAGTGCCCATCCACCGGGAAGCTGAAGCAGAGTGGGAAAGAACAAGCAGGCAGAGAGAGGAGAGGACATTACTGTGTTTACTAGTGAGATGACCCATGCAGCTAACCACGAGAGACTTTGGGGAGAGAGGAGTCAGGTTGGGTAGCGGGTGGGCGCTCTGGGACAGGCCTGTGTGAGTCGGCCTGGAGGTTGAGTTGAGAAGGCTTGAACTGCTCAGGGAAAGCCCAAAAATATGCTTGCAAACAGCCTCAATGCCAAGTAGTCCTGCAGCCCATCTGACATCCAGTGTGAGTTGTATCCTCTCATCCTCTCGTCACATTCTTTATGGGCTTTCCTGGAACTTACTGTGTGGCCCAGGTTGTCCTCAAATTTGTGACCATCCTTCAACCTTAGGGCTGGGCTTGCTGGCATGAACCACCATGCCTGGCTCTTTTCTCATTTTTGTTCTCCGATATTTTTGTTGTAGTTGTTTATGTTGCTTAACACAAAGTGAAATTCTTCAATTACACATAGCACTTATCATGGGCCAAGCACTGTTCTGACCCAGTTACTTTATATATGTTGTCTTCCCCTAACTAGGCTCCAGCCCCCCCTCCCAAACACACACACACTTTAAAGCAGAGGGAACTGAAATGTTAGATGTCTGTGGTTAGAGGAACAAGGCTTAGAGCTCTGGAAGTCTGTGTTCTTCATTATTTCATCACAATATGTTATCCAAACAAACAGGCACATGTTTTTTGAATCATCTCAAAGGAAATAAAAATGTATCACAGGATAAGGTTTTGAGTTTTGTTTGCGTTTTGCTTAGTTTTGTTTTCAGAGCTAGTGATGGAACCCAGGGCCTTGCAAGCATCAAATGTTTTGACACTAAGATACATTCCTCATCCCACCCAGGATCGAGTTCTAACTTTCTTTCTTCCAGGGCATTGCTGTTTGATGACATCTTACAAAAGCAAGAGGAGTTGGCTGTTGAATATTTGCTTTGAGCCAGACATTCACACCACCTCCCGCTTTTGATCCCCATACCTCTAACATGTGGGAGATCTCAGAGCTAGTCCCATTCACACATGTGGGAGCCAGACACACCCTGATCTTCCTTGGGTCCCATAGCAAGTAAAGAGAAAAGCAAGGGGCTACTCCAGGCTCTTGATTTCATTCTGATGGCCATTACTGTCCTGTTTATTCTGTGTGTTGTAACAGTCGGCATTTTAATTGCATGTACTGATCTCTTTAAAGCAGCTGTGGATGTAATAAAAAAAAAACTGTTTTCTTTACCACTCAAGTCTCAACAGAAACACTGCTGCCTTGCAGGCTGTGTGAGCACATGGACCCACCCTGTGGAAGGCAGCGAGGCCAGGCCCTCACACTCAGGGGCAATGTGTGCTGCCTAACTCCAGAAGACTGAGCGTGCCCAACATATCATTAGCAAGCTGGTCTTAAACTTTAAGGAAGCCACATAAACACCAGCAACCTCAAAGTCTATCCAGGTAGACAGAGAAGTCTCTGCTCTTAGCCCCTCAGTAATGCTTGGCTAAGCTGTAGCTTCTGAGACTGCATGTAATGTGTGTGTGTGTGTATGTGTGTGTGTTCATATGTGGATGGGTTCACGTGTTCATATATGGAGGCCATGAGGACAGCCTCCGGTGTCATTCCTCAGGAACCCTGTCCACCTCCTTTGAGACAGGGTCTCTCATTGGCCTGGAACCCACCAATTAGACCATCAGTCCTCAGAGTTCCTCTCATCTCTGCCTCCCCATTGCTTGCATTACAGGTGTATGCCACGATGCTGTGCCCATCCAAGGGGGCCTCAGCTTGGACAACTATGTTCTCTGTGGGTCTCCAGTCCTTCAGCAAGCCTGCCTGGAATTGTGGCAGTGGTGGGGAGACTGGAGGGTGTGCAAGTGCACACAGCCTCTCTGGCCTTGACTCCTGCTAAGGCATCACTCAGCTAGCTGCATTGTGTCTGGAAAAGCAGGTCTCAGGACTGGCCTGGAGTCAAGGAAAGGGGAGACAGCTTCTGTTTCTTTTAAGTCTCCATGTGTGCGTGCGTGCATATGTGTGTGTGTGTGTGTGTGTGTGTGTGTGTGTGTGTGTGTGTGTTTGTTTGTGAAAGAGTGGACGTGTGGAGGTCATAGGACAACCTTGAATATTGGTTATGGTCATCACCTTCCACCTTGTGTGAGGCAGGATCTCCTGCTGTTTGCAGTTGAGTATTCTAGGCACTAGGTGAGCTGGCCCCTGCACTTCTGGGGATTCCCCGATTCCAGCTCCAGTCTTGCTGTAGGAACACTGTGACGACAGTCGTGTTTTACTGTATCCAGCTTTGTGTGGGTTCTGGAACTCCAAACTCAGCTTCATGCTCAAAGAGCAAATACTTTATCCACTGAGCCATCTCACAAGCCCAAGCCCATCTGTGAGGAGTGTAGGCATGGGGAAAGTGGGGAATTGAGGTCATTGTTGTACTCACCCTCGTTGTAACCCATACTATGATGTGCTGGTCTCTTGGGGCTCGAATGCCTCTAACTTATCCAGGGGTTGATTACAGAAGCTGACATCTATGGCATTTCTGTTTGCTTCATAGGATGGATTTGAGTTTTCAAGTCATTCATCATAGAAAGCTAGACACTTTATCTCCTCAGAAAGTAGACTCTTTGCTGGATTATTTCTTGACATTTCCCTGCATTTTCTAAAAGAAGTATGAGTAGGATTTTTAAAAAATTATTTGGGAGGGTGGGGAGGGCTGGAGAGATGGCTCAATGACTAAGGTGCTTTCCTACAAAGCCTAACAATCTGGGTTTGATTCCCAAGTACTACAAAAAGACAGATGCACAAAGTGACACATGCATCTGGAGTACATTTGCATAGCTGGAGGCTCTGTTGTGCTCATTCATATTCTCTCTCACTCATTCTCCTCCTCTGCTTTCAAATAAAAATATTTTTAAAAAAATTTATGGGGGTTAAGAATATAACTCAGTAAAGTGCCTATTATGTAAGCAAGAAAAGCTGAGTTGAAACCCCAGAACCCACATAAAAACCAGACATGGTAGTGCAAGCCTGTAATCCCAGCTCAGGAGGCTGAGACAGAAAAGCCTCTGGGGTTCATTGGCTAGCTTGGCTGGCTGAATTGGTGACTTCTGGGTTTAATGAGAGGTCCTGTATCAAAAAAACAAGGTGGAGAGCATTTGAGGAAGACACCTGATGCCATCTCTGGCCTCCCTATGCGAGTGCCCCACACACACATGCACTTGTACACACGTGTCCATACACATACATATGCATGCAACACCACACATGTGTAAAATTATGCTAAAATGTGTGTAGTTATAACCATCTAAACAATTTTGTGTGTGTGTGTGTGTGCTGATGCACATGTATATACAGGTGTGAGTGCACAGGGCATGTGTGTGTGTGTATGCATGTAGATATCAAGGAATAACCTCAGGTGTTACTCCTCTGGAACATCATTCACTTTTTTAAAGATAGGGTCCCACACTGGCCAGAAACGTGCTTAATTAGGTCTCACTGGCTGTCCAGTGAGCTCAAGGGATCCACCTATCTGTGCATCCGGCTCTGGGACTACAGGCGCACCCACACCACCACAGCCAGCATTCTATGTGGATTCTTGGAATTGAACCCACATCCTTAGGCTTGTAAGGCAAGTACTTGACTGACTGAGCCATCTTTTCAGCCCTCCTCTACCATTTTAGATAGTAGAGTTCACCACTGAAATGAAAACTGAGCTTCCATGTCCACTATTCCCATGCCTTGCCTACCACCTTCTACGTTTTCTCTCTCTCTGATTGTAACTACTCTAAAGGACCTCACAATATGGTTGTACCATCTATATCTCTGTGACTGTCATCTTTCACCTAGCTGAGTGTTCTCAGACTTGATCCATGCTGTGTCACATGTCAAAGTGCCCTTTTTTAAGACTGATAAAGAAACCTCTATTGTTTTGTTATTTTCTATATGTATTATAGCTTTGTCGTCCCACATTTTCTGCATTGCTGTTGCGTGTGTGTTTAGTTGTTTTTTTTTAGTAAAATGTTTAAATTTTTCTCATTTCCATTTGTTTACTTGCTATAAATGTTTTCTTTATAGTTACCATGGGGATTGTTTTAATATTCTAAGCTTAATACACTCTAATTTGGATTTATAGCAGTATAACCTCAATGCCATACAAATACACAAATACTTTATATTTCTGCATACACATCTCTCAGTTGCTGATATCACAAAAAATCACATCTTTATCCATTGTATGCCTAAGATCACAAAGTAATACTTTAAAATAAAGTATTAGCCACTTAATGTTATAGAAAACAACATATGGAGTTTATAAGGCAAAGTATAAAATGTTCACTTTTAGATTAATATGCGCTTTTTAAAAATGTATAAGCATCTTAAGTCACATAGGGGAAAAGTGGGACTGTAAGCTGATATTTGGTTTTTTAAAATATTTTATTTATTTGAGAGAGAGATAGAGAAAGATAGAGGGAGAGAGAGAATATGGATTTCTTGCCACTTCAAACAAGCTCCAAACACACGTGCTATTGTGCATCTGGCTTTACATGGGCACTGGGGAATTGAACCCAGGCCATCTGGCTTTGCAAGCAAGAGCCTTGAGCTGCTGAGCCATCTCTCCCATCCTGTAAACAAGTATTTCAATGATACTAGCTTTTGTACTTGGCCACATATTCATTTTCATTGAGATTCTTATTTTTTTATGTGACTTTGAGTTACTATCTGGGAAGCTTTTGTTTCAACTTGAAGCCTTTCTTACTTGTAGCATTTCTTTTATAAAAAAATATTTATTTATTTAAGAGCCAGAGAGAAAAGGAGAGAGAATGGGCACACCAGGGCCTCCTATCACTGCAAACCAACTCCAGATGCATGTGCCACTTTGTGTGTCTGGCTCTTACGTAGGTACTAGGAAATCAAATCCAGGTCATCAGGCAAGTGCCTTTGACCACTGACCGTCTCTCCATCTCACACTGTGGCATTTCTTGAAGGGCAAGTCTGTGGTAGAGAACTCTTTCAGTTATCTTCATAGACTTTTTAAATCTATCTATCTTAATGTCTCCTATTTTTGAGGGACATTACTTGCATTTCTGATTACAGGGTTTGTGTTTTATTATGCACTGCAAACATGGGTCTCATTATCTTCTAGCCTCCAAAGTTTCTCAAAAATTTGCCGGTAACTTCACCGAGGATCCCTTGTATGTGATGTGTTAGTCCTGTCTTGCTGCTTTCACGATTCTTTTTTGCTTTTGAGTTTAGACAGTTTAATTATGGCCTAGCTAAGCGTTAATCTCCTTAGGGTTTTCC
The DNA here is from genome assembly GCA_004024765.1 of Zapus hudsonius. Classification (NCBI taxonomy): domain Eukaryota; kingdom Metazoa; phylum Chordata; class Mammalia; order Rodentia; family Dipodidae; genus Zapus; species Zapus hudsonius. The sequence continues at coordinate 31,072 of PVHP010011301.1, read as the reverse complement.
TACTTTGAATTTGTTGTGCTTCTTGGATACTTATGCCCATGTCTTTCATTTCTCTCACATTTTTAACACCCCAAGCTTTCCTAATCTAATTATTTGCATTTCTTCTGTCCCATAATTTTCTTATACTATGTTTACTTTTCTTCAATCACATGTGCTTTTTTTTCTTTTTCTGAATTTCATTGATTTCCTTTGCATTCTCCTCATTTGCTGGTTCTTCTGCCCAATTAAATCTTTTGAGTTGCCCTAGTGAGGATTTTTTTTTTAACCTCAGCTATTCAGCTTCAGAATTTCTTTTGGGTTTCTTTTTAGATTTTTCATGTTTTTATTCATATTTCCAATTTATTCAAAGATTATTTTCTTGGCTGTCTCTACTTCCTTCAGCTCTTTACACATCTTCAAGACTATCCAAAGCCCCTGTCCAGCAAATCAACCAGTCTTTTGCAGACATTATTTCTATTCATTATGAGTTTGAGATATCTTATTTGTAAGCAGAAAGTGAGAAAGAGAAAAAGAGAGAAAGAGAGAGAGGTAAGAGAAACAGTGAGAAGATGGGCACACAAGGGCCTCCAGCCACTGTAAATGAATTGCAGATATGTGCACCACTTTGTGTATCTGGCTTACCTGGGTAGTGGAGAGTCAAACCCAGGTCATTAGGCTTTGTAGAAAAGCACCTTAACTGCTGAGCCATCTCTCCAGCCAAATTATGATTTTAAAAATGTTTATTTATTTACAAGCAGAGAGATAAGGAGAGAAGAGAGACAGACAGAAAGAATGGACCAAATTATGATTTTTTAATGAACATATGCCCTTGTTTATATATATAAATTGTGGTTTGTTTCTGTTAAAAGTGGGCATTTGATTTTGAACAATGAGATGAACTGGAAACAAGATTCAACCGCTTAGTCAAGAGTTCCTTTTCACCTTGTTTTGCTCTGTCTTTGCCAGGTATCAGCCTGAGATATAAACTTAAAGACTTTTCAGGAATTTTCTATGCCTGCCATTTTCCCTGGTGTTCCTATTATTTCTTAAATCTCTCCATATATGCAGTTGAGTACCCTGCTGTTTAGCATATGGATCTGTAGTGGGGTGAGCTGGGGGTTAGAATTTAGATAATGCCCAGCAAAAATTCTAATGTGCCCCCCAAATTAAGGAATACCCGAGTTCTTGTCTACAAAGTTAAAGAATTAAAATCATAGACAACAAGATAGTAAGGTATAGTGGGAGACTTTATTATTTAAGGGATCATGGGGAGTTACAGAGTTCTCCAGCCACCAGTGTGGGGAGAAAAATGTGGAGAGTTTAACAGAATTTATGTTGTTTAGCTAAACAAGCAGCAGAAGAAAAGATAACAGAGGGCTCCCATCATGAGAAGGAGAGGTTCATGAGGGAAAAAAATCTGTAGCCTTCCCCCACCCCAGCCATTAGGCTGGGGTAGGGAGAGGCCTTACCTTCCTAAGGCCTGGAGATTCAGAGTTCCTTCTGCTAGCCTGGCATGTTGGCGAGAGAGGGCGGATTAACTGTTCAGTCAGGGAGACCATTGATTGGTTCATACCTGACCAATAAGTTTTATCGCCTAGGTTTGGGCTCTGGCTAGAGACACCTCCCACTCAAGGGGCCGGAGTCTATGGAGCTGCCTGACCCGTCACAGATCAGTATCTGGGGGAGACAAGAACAAGGCTGGAAAATTGTGCTTGCCCTTTAAAGCTCACCACAGTCACTGGTCTGTTGGTCCACACATCTCTTCTAAGAGTGTGCATCTCTGGTGTTGGAGGACAGAGTCCTTTTTGCCTATCCTGGCTATTTCAGAAAATCGTGTGTGCAGCCATGGGTTGGATGTGGGGATGAGTGGTTGCCCTGGACTCAGAGCTGAGAGGGACTGAGATAAATTGCAGGTTCCCATCCAAGCCTTCACCTGGGAGTTAGCAGCTTTCAGTAGCCTGGAACTGCTATGTTTGTGGGGAGACAAGTTCCTGAGGCCTCCTACTGTACCTCTATCCTAACACATCCTCTTCATGTTGGTATAGTAAAAGAAGTTATACCTTGGAGGCATTTACCCAAGCTTTGTGATTGTCTTCTGCATTCCACTGTGTAATGACTGCTTTCAGAACCCCGAGAGTGCTGGTCTTCTGAGTGTAGCATGCATATTGTGACTAATTCTTTGTGTGTGTGGAGGGGCATGAGTGGAGGTGTAAAGATGCACACATGCGTGTTGAGGCCAGAGAACCATAGGTATTGTTTTTCACCTGTCATTCTTACTTTTTGAAACAAGTTCTCACATTGGCCTGGAGCTTATCAATTAGGCTAGACTGGCTGGCCAGTGGGTCCAGGGTTCCTCCTGTCTGTCTCTGACTATCCAGCTTTGGGATTTTAAGTTTGCACTGCCACACGTGGCTCTTTTAGGTGCCATGTGGGGATTGAACTGGGGTCCTTGATGCCTATGAGGCAAGCACTTTACATACAATCTCCTCAGCCCCATTGTGGCTACTTCAGAAAGGGATTGTTAAGGTATCATAGTCACTCTTTCTTCTGTGAGAAGTCCTTTGTGGTGGTCTCTCTGTGAGGACTGGTGAAGGTCTGGCTGAAGTAGGCTCAGCATTGCAGGAATCCTGTCCCTGCCCTTCCATTCCCTCTCAGGACAGTCACCTCCAAGGCTCAGCTCTTATGTTGAATTACCTGGGCTGTTGTTCTGAATGTGCAGGTTTTCTGTAAGTACAGGTCAGTTAGAGGTTTAGAAACCACTCAAGGTGTTTGTTTCTATGAGCTCCTGATCGTCTTTGCTCACAGTTTGTGCTTTCTCCCCACTCCTCCTCTGTCGAGTTTAGCCTTCCTGGTTTCTGCTAAGTTAAGCCTTAAGCATTTGCCATGTGATAGCTCCAATGCAGTTCAGTACTGGAGATTGCACATGGCTCAGCCACAGCTGTGTATGTCACCTGACACCACCACTTAACCCCCCCTTAACCATGAAGCCTTTCCTTGATGTCTGAAGATGGCTTTCCTGGTGAGTATTTTCCATCTTCCGTGATTCTTAAAACTTCTCTGTTACCTCTTTAAATTACATAGTTATCTTTTTTAAAAAATATTTTATTTATTCATTTTCAAGCAGAGAGAGAGAGAGAGAGAGAGAGAGAGAGAGAGAGAGAGAGAGAGAGCACACCAGGGCCACCACCTTGAGGGTCTGGGTTATGTGGGTCCTGGGGAATTGAATCCCGGGGCCTTAGGCACTGGAGGCAAGTGCCTTAACTGCTGAGCCATCTCACCAGCCCATAGTTATCTTTTTTTTTTTTTTTAAATTGTAATAGTGTGTGTTTGGTTTGGTGTGATATGGAGCCTCACCTAAGCAGGGGGTGGGGGGAGCTCGCCTGCAGTGGCTAGAGTAGAATTCCGGGGTCCTGCTCCATCACTCTTCTGCCTGGTCTGGTTTTGAGCCTGAGTCCCTTTAAGATTCTGGAGCGTGTGTGGCTTGGTGATTCTTGGGTTTCTGCTCCCCTGCGGGACTGCTGTTATAGGCCTGTGTGGTCAGGCCCACCTTTTTATGTGTGATCTGGAGATTTGAACTCAGGCATTCTCGGGCCCTCATGCTTGTGCAGAAAGCACACTTCATTGCTGAGCCATCTCTCCAGCCCTGATTCACCTCTACAACTCTTCCTCTCCCATCATTTCATTGGGAAATTCACTGTTTGTGTTGATTGACTAAGCAATAGTTCCTCAATCAGTCCCTGTTATTGCTGTTCACATAGAGTATTTCCCACCTTGTGTATTCCATGCTAGTTAGTGTTCCTCACTCATCTCCTGCTGTGCCTCCTGCTAAGTGCCAGGCACTTGGGCCATGCATGACTCTGACAGGAATTTGTATAAAGTGTGTGCTCAGTGGATGTTTGCTGAGTGGATACAGCAGTGAGAGACTCCATGTAGCATTGCTCTGGAGATTTCTGTCTTCAGGGGAAACTTGTAAGCAGGCTGTGTCAGTTCAGTGTACAAAGGACAATAATAGATGCATGCCCAGAGTGCTTTGGAGACATTTGTTTTTTATGTGCGTGGCGCCCACATTCTGTTTTCCAATTACACATGGAAAAGATATTCTGTCAGATTTATGTTTGTGTAGTCTAGACTCTCCGGTGCTATCACCTAAATGAATCGTGTGGCCTTCTCGGTCTCATTTAACTTTTCTAGCTCAGTACAGTTCTCCCAGTCAGGTCCCATCATGGTATCACATTCCTCACCTCTCTCAGGGGTCTGTGGTCGGGTTATAGGGAAACAGCATGTGGATGGGATAGGTGGCTATGCAAATGGATGCGTGTGATGTGTTAAGCCGTCACTGTGTACAATAGCTGTTAACCACTGCCCACATCATATGACATGGAAAGCAAATCTTAGGGGTCAAAAAAGAACAGATTTTGCTTCTTCCCTGGAAATAAAGCAGACACTGAAATTGTTTGCAAATGAAATTCCTTCCTGGGCAAGGATGCATCCAGAAAGGACAGTTGGTTTTGTTATAAAAAGCAAAGATGTCAGACAGTCATTTTGCAAACCCTACCATGTAGTGAACCGTCTCCACATCTCCATGGTAACATGCAGAGCATTGTATCTTGGGAGCTGCAGGTACCATCACAAACTCTGATCCAGCAAGAGGACCCACTCCTCTCCCCATCATCCTCATGGCTGGACTTTACCAGCACACCAGACAGCTACTTCCTCAGTGCTAATCAAGATGACATTTGTCTCTAACACCCAGTCCATATCACACTCTTTCTGGCTTTCCTCTCTGCCCCCTTAGCAATTATATAAGATGAGACAAACGATCATTTAGGGGCTGTAGATGCAGCTCAGTGGATAAAGAGCTTGCTTAGCATATATGAAACCCTGCATCCAACCCCAAGCACCACATAAATGTGTTGTTGTGGTACAACCTGTAATTCTAGCACTCAGAAGGTGGAGGCAAGAGGAACAAGAATTCAAGGTCATCCTCAGCCACATAGCCATTTCAAAAGTTCAACATCTGCCTGGGCTAATGAAACCTTGTCCAAAAAAGGGGGTGGGGTGGCACTGGAGGCAGGCACTAAAGTCATACAAGGAATGTTTCAAAAACCAGTGCGTACAGAACACAAGTGTCAACCTCAGGTGACTTCTCTCATCCTCTGTGCTCTCGTCTGACCCGCACTAATTTGCCCTTATAAGTATGCTGCTTAACGACATCCTAAGTCTTTTTACAAACAGTCTACTGTTTGAATAAGGCTTTATGGCTGCTGACGTGTTTACTCACCTAATCCAGTTTGATCCCCACCGTGTGGGATGGTCAGGACAGGTGATGGGGGTGTCATTTCACAGTTGAGGAAACATCATCAGGTAAGCGGCAGTTGAGCTGGATCCAGAGCTGAGGCCCAGGCACCCATGCCACAAGGGCCCAAGACTCTGTCCTCCCATATTACAGGTGAGGTATTTAGCCACAAGCCAAGAGTAGCTATTCAATAACTTTTATTGTTTTTTTTTGTGCATGTGTACATGTTCATGTGTGTGTTTCACAACTATGTGCAGTATGTGTGCACATGTGTGGAAAGCAGAGGCCAGAATCAGGTGTCATCCTCAGAAATGTCATCCACTCCCTTCAAGACACTCTCTCATTAGCCTGGAACCCATTGATTTGATTAGACTAGCTGACCAGTGAGGTCCAGGGATCCTCCTGTCTCTGCCTCAGGCTTTGGATAACAAGTGTATGCCACCATGCCTGGTATTTTTCCTGGGTCCTGGTACTCAAACTCAGGTCTTATGAGGCAAGCACTTTAGCAACTGAGCCCCCACGAAAGGCTTTCAGCTGACATAGTTTACAAGCTGCATGCCGTGCCATGTGTTCATAGATAGGATTTTGCAGTAGTTATCCTAAGCTAAGGGACTTTATGGACAGTTGTCTTTAAAGAACTGCTAAAAATATACAGCGGTTATGAAAGGCAGCACGGTCTTTTCTTCCTCTCTGCATTCTGCTCAGTAAAAGCACCAGCTCCCTGCCGAGAAAGGAGCAGCGGAGAGTGATGGACATTGTTATTTGGAAGCTGACATTTCCTAACAGGGTTTTAATTTACATAAGTCACTTGAAATCCTTTTTTGATTATTCTCTTGTCTTCTTTTCAGGCAAAGTAAATGTTTTTATTCATGGAATGGCTGTTTTTTTTCTTTTTTTGCATGTGTATGGATATGGATGTGTCTAATGCATGTTCATATGTGTATAAAGGCCATATATGTGTAAAGGTTCATATGTGTAAAGGTCATATGTGTGTAAAGGTCATAGGTGTGTAAAGGTCATATGTGTGTAAAGGTTCATGTGTGTGTAAAGGTTATATGTGTATAAAGGTCACATGTGTGTAAAGGTCAATGCCAGGTTTCTCACTTACTGCTCTGCACTCTATTTTTCAGCACAGGGTCTCTCACTGAACCCAGAGCTTGCCGCTTTGTCTAGACTGGCTAGCTGGGAAGCTCCAGGGATCCTCTCTCTTCACCTCCCAGGATGAAATCACAGGTGCATGCCACCATGTCTGGCTTTTCTGTGGGTGATGGGGATTGAACTAGGGTCTGAATGCTTATGCAGCAATCACTTTATTCATAGAGCCATCTCCCCAGCCCCATGGAACTCATTTTTGTTGCTTTCTTGCTATATCAAGCTGCATATGTGATCAACGCTTTCCAACCCTTAAGCAAAATATTGCTTTCCCTCTGAAAAAGGAATATTATCATAAAGCTGGAGTTTTGTTATTAACATTAATCCATATTCTAATGGCATTTTCTTAAAGAAAAAAATGTCAGCATAAAAAGCAAGGTGATATTATATTTTAGAAATGGCTCCAATTTCCCAAGTAATGCTTTTGTTAAGTGTTTGGGCTTTGAACAAAAAGCCTTGTTGAAAAACTCTATTTCCTACTGTGAGATTCTTTAACTGCCTGGGTTAAAGTTCACGTTTTATCTTTTTATATGTGACAAATATACTTACAGGATGTTTTTGTTTCATCTAACAGTCTGCGCAGCGGAAGGCATGCATATATATTTGTGTTGATGCGAGCACATATTTTGTTTCGTTACCATCAAGTGTTTCACATATGTCTATTTGTAGGAGGTTGATATATATTTAGATCAGACATGAATCTACTATGATCCATAAACCAAAACCTATTTAATCTCAACCAAATAGACTTAGTGGAATGGCTGACTTTAAACATAAGCTTAAACAAGATGATGAGTTCGTAATTATTTAATGTAAACTGAATAAGGTTGAAGGGCCCTGTGGGGTCCATTATTTCAAAGTGCTTCAATGATTATGCATGATGAACCGCCCTTCCAGTCAAACCGACTCAGGTGGGAGGCTAGCTGGCAGTGCTATAAAAGTACCTAAATGGTTTCCGCCTAAAGAATCTGTTAGTTTTGTAGGTTTAACATCCTTGACACTTAATAGGATTTGGGATTCCATTGTAACAGCAGCTTTTATTGCATGACACTATAATTGAATGCCTCAGAGTAAAATGAAATTAACAAAGACAGTATTAAATTATAGATGTTCCTTTTTTATCATTTGGCTAAGAATTCTGCAGAGTTTCTTCCCTAATTATATTATTTTAAATTGATTGATATGAAAAAATAAACACACTATCTTTAGGACTACATGTACCATCTGTTCCAAGAAATTCCGGATAGAATGGGGATGGAGTTGGCATTGGTCAACTTGTCTCTCCTAAGCTTCAGAAAGCAATTACATTAGATAAAAATGGTCTATAATAAATCCTCTTCCTCAGTGGGTGATGGACAGACCATTCTGTCTCCTATGATGTAGCTACCAACTTACAAATAACAGGAAAGACAGGCAGGAGACCATAAGCTCTAGTTGACTTGTTTGTGAGGCCACTTTCTTTTCATGTGGCAAAACAAACAGAAACAAAACAAACAAAAATATAACCCTGTGATTGGTTTTGGGGAGATGGCTCAGTGGGTAAGTTGTTGCTGTGCAAGCATGAGGACCTGAGTTCAGATCCGCACACCTGCATAAAAGCCAGGCATAATACCAGTGTTGGGAAGGAAGAGACAGAAGGATCCCTGGAGTTTGCTGGTTCCGCTAGTCTAGCTAAATCTGTGAGCTTCAGGTTCAGTGAGAGACCCTGTATTAAAAAATAAGGTGGAGAGCTGGAGAGATGGCTCAGCGGTTAAGGCACTTGGCTCCAGTGCTTGAGGACCCTGGTTCAATTCCCCAGTACCCACATAAGCCAGACCCACAAGGTGGTGGCCCTGGTCTCTCTCTCTCTCTCTCTCTCTCTCTCTCTCTCTCTCTCTCTCTCTCTCTCTCTCTCTCTGTCTGTCTCTCTGTATCTCTCTCTCTGCTAGAAAATAAATAAATAAAATATTAAAAAATAAGGTGGAGAGAAGTTAAGGAAGACACCTGACATTGATTTGTTGACATGTGCACCCACACCTGCACCCTCAAGTGTACCCACATACAAGTGAACATGCATACACACACAGGCACAACACACATACACATGCAGAAAAATAAAACAACAACAATCATTGTGATGTGTGTGTTTTAGAATCAAGGACTAAACTGGAAGTATAGTTCAGCTGTAGGGCACTTGTCTATCCTGACTTCACCCTCAGCACACACAGAAAGAATCAAAGGGCAGAGTCAGTTGGATCCATGCTGAGTGTATTTAAACATCTGTGAGTGAAAAGGAGCTTTTTATTTGGATGTTCATGAGCTTGCTATTGTATCTCTTTCCCTCTTCTCCATTTACAATAAATGAAATCTACAGCTGAATCAAATGTTGATAATAAAATCTTATAATTAAGACTCCAAGGCCAGTCTACATAGAGAATGTAAAATCATAAAATATAGTGGGCACCAAATATTACTTTTTTAAAAAATTTAAATTAAAACCTGTTATTTTAAAAAAAAAATCTACACAATTCTCTTCTGCCACCCTCCTTTGTCACCCATCCCCCTCCAAAATTATTTTCTTTACAGACTATGGATATAAACGTTTTGAAAGTCATTGTCAAGGTGTGCCATCCAGAACTGTTCATGGTCACAGTTCCAGGCTGTCCTGTTAAACACCTGCACATTGCCCTCCTGTCCCCAAGCAAAACAAGAGAATTAGCCCTGCAGCAGACATGGCACCTACTTCAAGAAAACACTATTTTGGTGAATTGCTTACTTTCACTAGGTTACGGATCTTGTCCTCTGCACCTGTCAATCCTGCTGCGGTCACTACCACAGCACAACCAGGAAGGAGCAGCTGGCACTGGGTGGTGGCACACCCCTGCAAGCACTCCTGGTTGGTTTTGCTCTTTTCTTCAGTTCTACCTGTCTGCTGGGTTGTCTCACTTACTCTCTCTTTTCTTCCTCCCCTCCTTTTACGCATGTATGTATGTATGTACGTACATGCCAGGGCCTCTTGCCCCTGCAGAGAAACACCAGACACTTGTGCCACTTCTTGCATGCATCCAGCTTACATGGGTGACTTGGGAATTGAACCCAGGCCATCAAGCTTTGCAAGTAAGCAACTTTAACTGCTGAGTGATTTTTTCCAACCTCCCTCCCCCTCCTTATAGAGAGGGCCTATATGCCTGACAGAAGTATGTCCAGGCTTATTAAAGTGAAGTCCTTGTCAGTGGCCACCATCTTCCCCAGGGTTTGGTACTCACTGGTTTCCAGGTGGTGTGAATGGAAACAGACGATCTTGTAGCTCTACCCTCCTTCTCACCTTAAACATACCGAGTACTTTGGGGTTCAGGTCATAAGTTGTGACCCCACCATAGCCATGCATGTGGAACACAGGAGTGGGAGGGGTGCTTACAGCTACCATTATTACAAACCTTTCTGTGCAAGAGCGTGCAGGCATATGTGTCTACATTCCTGTGTGTGCAGATGCATCATGTATGTATGTGGGTGTGTGCGCATATGCATGTGGAGGCCAGAGGATAAGCTGAGGTGTCAACCCTTTGTTCCTTAGAAACACCATAGGTTTTTTGAGATGGTCTCTCATTGACCTCAGCTTGCTGGCCAGGGAGCTTCAGGAATCCAACTGTTTGCACCTTCCCAATGGATATCAGGTGTGCACCACCATGTCCAGCATTTGATGTGGGTTCATGGAATCCAGACTCGGGTCCTCACACTTGTGTAACAAGTACTTTGCTGACGGAGCCATCATAGTAGCCTGTTGGGTGTCCTGTGGTTAATAGTTATTTCTACATCTCAGCAGTGGACTGTGGACTGAAGTAGAGCACAGCATGTTTGCCATGACAATCAAAAAGTCTGTGGTGTAGATTCTATCTCTGGTCTTTTTGTGATTATGCGGGTGTTTGTGTTAGGGCTGGAAGAGAGAAGCAGTTACTGAACTGTTCGTGAGAGCTACGAGCTTTAAGGCACATAAGCAGTGTGCCTCTGCACCTGAGATCCTCCAACTTCTGGCTCCCGGTTCCCTCCTCCCTGAGGTCGTGCTGGTGCATGCCACAGCGATACCCTTGGGACTCCGAGTCATCTTATTTTTAACTACCAGTGAACAATGAACTAGACAGATGTGGAGTAAACATTGTCCTCCCCTCTTGCTCATACCAAATTGATAGACATATTTTCCTCCCACCTTCCTGGTGGCTGGCATAAACATTGTTTTGGGTTTCAGGTTGCAAATAGGAAATGTGACTTCTCTTGACAATGTGTTCATTATCATTAAATTCTCCCACTGCCAGAGAGACTTACTGCTACTGAAATCACTAAAACAAAAATTTTAAAGCCCCTAAGGAAAGCTTCTCTTCAGTACAGTGTTGCCCCAATTCTTTTCTTCTTTCCCCCCACTTAATTTTAATTTTCCGGCATTGTCTGAGTGATTATGATAATTGACAAGATTCTTTTTTCTAAGCAAAGCCTTCTCAACTCTGATTAACTTAGGAAAGCACAAAGGATTCTGCTTTCTTGCAGAATCAAAGATGACTGAGTACAGAAACAAGGAGTTACTGGTCACATGGGACCTCAAACACCCTAGGGAGGAGCCAGAGGAGAAGAAATGAATACTCTACAAGCTGAGAACAGTTCTGGAAAAAACCACTAGTTTTCCTAAGACACTTTTACAATATCCATCCACTTCTCTCAATTTCTATATGTCAGGAATCTTAAAGTCACTTTTAAAAATATAAATACTAATAATCATTTCTGCAGGGGATGAGGATATAGTTGGGTGGGTAAGTGAGAACCTGAGTTCAGATCCCCAGAACCCACATAAAAATCCAAGTGTGGTGGTGCATGCCTGGTAATTTCAGTGTTGGGGTGGAGGACACAGGAGAATTCTTAGAACTTGTTGGCTAGCTAGTCTAGGCAAATGAGTGAACTCTGGGTTCAGTGAGAGACCCTGTGTGAAAAATATTGTAGAAAGTGACTGAGGAAGTTACTCATCTTTGATCTCTGGTCTGTGTGCGTGCACACACACACACACACACACACACACACACACACACACATTCTTATAGCTAAATCACCCTTTGCATTTTCCCAGCCATCCCTAGTAGAGCTGTCCTTTCTTATTGCATACTGACTGGATCACCATTACACTGTTAACTCAGATATATACTCTGAAAACCTTCTGAAGTTGACCTATGTGGCAGGTGTGTGACATGCTGGCTGTCTCTACTGGCTCTTATAATTCAGTAGCTTTGTGAAGTACTGAATAAAAGCCGTTCAAGACATAAGAGGTGGGCTCCTTGGGGCCCTTAAGCCTCAGGGCCACTTGAGTTTTTTGTTGCTGTCACTGTCATGTGGGAGGCACAGCTGCCACTCTCTGTCTTCTGGGCAAAGAGAAAGGATATAAAAGTTAGAAGCTGTTCTAAGGATGACTCTGCAGATGATAGCATCTGCTCCACAGCATGAGTGCCTGAGCTGGTCTGAGCTTGATTCCCAGCACCCACTTAGAAAGTTAGATGTGGCCACACATACCTGTAACCCCAGTCCTATGGAGAGCAATAATCATACAATGTCTGGGGCCTACTGGTCAGCCAGTCTGATTGAAAAAACAATGGATCCAGGTTCAATGAGAGACCCCTTCTCAAAGAAGAAAGCAGAAGATGATTGAGGAGGACAACTGATGTTCTACTCTGGTCTCTACATGTATGCACACCTCCGTGCGCACACACGCACATGAATATATACTACATATACTGTGATGGCTAAGTTTTGTTGTCAACTTGACCTGTTTAGTAATCTTGGGTGGGTCTCTGAGGTTGTTCACAGAAAGGCAGCTCTCTCAATAGGGGACAGGATGTAAGGAGGCTCAAGGAAGCTAGAAACAAACATCCCTTCCTGGGAGGGAAGTGCAGGAAGGAAATTCCAGAGACCCAGGAAGCTAACAAATCTGGGAAAGGGTTGCAAGACCATGCCCTAAGGCCATATAAAGGGGAAAGAAATCTCTCTCTCCCCTGTCTGCCTGGCTGCTGGTACTTGCTATAGACCTCTTTGTCAGCATTGGAGTGAAGGTTCCTCAGCCTTCCAGTCTAGGCTGAAGACCAGCAGCTCCCCAGGAAGCCTTTAGGCCTTCAGTGCTGAATTGGGACTGCTGAGGCATCCAGCCACATAGACCAAGTGGCTACCAGTGCCTTCCCTCAGGCTTGCAGACTGCTATTGTGGGACTGCTGTGAGCTAATCCAGTAAATCCCCCTTTTCACTATAATTCATTCTGTTGGTTCTGTTCCTTGAGAGAACCCTGACTAATACACACACAAATATATATACTATGCAAACATACACACATGCCATAAAAAATAATAAGGATGGGATATGAGGGGGTCTGATTGAGATTTTGAGTGACTCTCAGAATTACTGTGTAGCTGCTACCCTCTGGAAGCCCTAGCTCAAGGCAGAAGCAGGAAGACACCTCTGCCCATGGAGCCAGGTGGTGGGGACACCCATCATCTTCAGCAGTGTGCTGTGCCCCCTGACACTCCTGAGTGGTGGCAGCAGCTGCTGCAGACACCCTGTGTGTGTCTACTGTACCTGCCAAGAGAAACTCCAGAAAGGCAACGCCTGCCCCTCAAGCTTCAGGTGTGTGGACCATCCATGTGGGAAACCCACAAGGGAGCCAAAGAAGTACTCCATGGGGCTGTGTGGAGCCAGCAGAGCTGTGAGTTCATTCACCCACCCTGAACCTCTGTGCAGAGCACTCCTGTAGGCAAACAGACTATACTTTGTAATACCAGGTAGAGATCTGCTGGCAGCACTGTTCTTCCCAAACTCTGGTCCCCAGAGGTGCTTCAGGAAGCATCAGGTCATATGGCATCCCAGGACTAGACACAGAAGTAGAGCTCTGGCTTCATCAGTCACCATGCTGTGGGTCTCCTGCTCAATCCTGTGACAGAAGCCAGGCATGGGGTGGGATTGAGAGGTATAACTAAGGTATTTGCTGGGACCCCCTCTCTGTTCCTTGAGTACTTACACTACTGCTAAGGCTAACCAGCCCTTCGCTGAGGAACCAAAGTTACTAGATATGATGCTATTGGTTCTCAGGGATAAATTCTGATGGAATGGAGTTGAGTGACTCTCAGAAAGTTTTAAAGGTGCAATCTATTCTTCCAGCTGCTTTCCCTTCTTTACATATATGCAAATAAGAGTTAGCAGGCAACTCCTTTAAAATTAGTTATGTGGATGGTAATTGTGTGTGTATATATGTGTGTGGGCAGACATGTCTTATGCAGGTGCAGGTGCAGGTGCATATGTGTGCAAGTTCATGTGGAGACCAGAGGTCAACATCTGGTGTCTTCCTCAGTTGCTCTCTACCTTATTTTCTTCATTGAGACACAGGTCTCTCATTGAACCTAGAGCTTACCAATTCACCTAGACTAGCCCCAGGGATCCTATCTCTTCTTCCTCTCTAGTATTGTGATTACAGGCTCACACCTCCTGGCTTTTAGAGTGCTGAGATCTGAACTCGGGTCTTTATGCTTGTGTGAAAGTGCTTCACCCACTTAGCCAGCTCTTGGCAGTACTTTTGTGTGAGGTTGTTTCAGAAATCTTGTTGAGGTCACCTGTACGTACTTTCTGAGTTAGAAAATGACAGTTGGAAACATGTATCATCTGTCTTTTGAATGAGCATGGGTCATTAACTTGTCGCTTTTATCTCCTTTTCCTCTGGAAAACCTACAAAAATGACAGTAAGAGAATAGGAAAGTATGAACTACGAGGACAGAGGATTGGAGAGGAGGTAAACACTGAGATGGAGGAGCTAGGCCCCCATCACTGAGCTCACAGATGAATTCACCCAAACTGGAGGTACCTGGCAAGGATAGAACAGTGTGGATATGTAGCAAGACAGACATCCCTGCCTTTTTCCCACTATTATCCATTCCCATCCCCTGGACCAACATCCTGTGGAGAAGTTGATGTAGAGAGACCCCACACTGGGAAAGGAGCAGGGGTCAGTGAGGACATGGACATGAAGCTTGGTGACAGTTACCTTCTTGTTGCCTGGAGGGGGGGAGAACAGAGGCAGCTTATGCAAGCATTGATTTATTTCTGCTTACAGTGTCTAGGGGAAGTCTTACCATAGGGAAGAAAGCATGACACAGCAGAAAGCTGGCTCACATTGTCAAATAACAACACAAAGGAAGTAATCACTCAGTGGGCTGAACTACTAACCCTCAAGATCCTCCCTCAAGGACACACTTCCTCCAGTAAGGCTCCTCCTCCCAAAGGCTCCACAATTTTCCCAAATTGCCACCACTAGCTAAGGACTGAGTATTCAAAACACATGAGCTCATGGGGCATTAAAACCACCACATCTGTGTGTACTGAATGGTGAGATCAGCCATTTTCTGACCTGCTTCTCCAAATGCCAGTAACAAGATCTTTCTGTCTGTCAGTCAGTGCAGAAGGAGTGGATTCAGAGAGAAGACTGAGGTGTTTGTGCTCGTTGGTCAGGAAGACAGAATCACAATAGGCATCTCAACAGAAGACTTCTGTGTGGCACATTGACCTCATAGTGATGGGGGCTGAGAGACCCAGAGCTGGGGGCTGCAGGAAGCAGTTGGCACCTCTAGGCTATCGGTGAAGACTATGGGGGGACAGCCCCTCAGAAATGGGCTCAGCAATCTGAAAAGGTAGCACTACTTGGCTGAGAGGGGCCCAGCAAACTCTTTCTTGAGGATACAAAGGGAGTTGGCAAAACAAGATGTCCTGCTGCTGGGGGAGGGGCACACTGCCACCATCCACAATGGACCACAGGGAAGAAGTATAGGTAGTGGGAGTGCCGGGGAATGGCCCACACGAAGGCCAGCACCAAATCACATGGTGAGAAAGTGTTCACAGAGTAGATCAGGGCTAGCCGAGGCAGGTGGCAGGGAAATGCTGGGAGCTTGGGGCCAAGCTTGAAGAGCATGGATGAGCTTGGCCATGGTCTGAAGAGATTTGACTCCTGAACTCACCCTCATCCAGCATGGTGTGAATCATACCTGTACCACTCGTTTATCGTGTGACCTTAACCTTTCTGTGTCTCCATTTCCTCATCTGTCAAAATGGTCCAGTAACAGTGCCCAGCTCCTAGGGATGTGAATGTGAAGATTGTTTACTGTTTGAAAATCCCTCCAGGATGTACCTGCAGCCTGCAGAGATGAGACAGAGATCTTCGAGTCCTGGCATTGCTTCAAAACTTGCATGGACCTTACACTAGGGCTTGGTAGAACTGACTGACTCCAAGCCAGAACCCTCACAGTAGCCAGAGCCTGATCTCCTGCCCACAGACGGGATTACAGATGTCCTTTGTCCCTTCCCTCCCAGCTCTTCTCTGCCCTTCTCCAATTTAGTGAATTCTTGAGGGCATGCATCATGTCTTACACAGCCTACACCCAACTGCTCCTTTGCTCAAGCAGGCTCAGCTAAAAGCAGGCTCCTGGTTGTTGATGGATAATGAATTCTACAAGCCTTTAAGCTCTACTCTCTCCTCCACTGCACAATTTTCTATGAATGCAGAATGCCCTGTAGCTGATCACACTGTAATGATCATGTCTTCTCACAGAGGAACATCACAAGAGCCCTAACCAGCTGCTTGGATACTTCTTTATTGTCAGCTTCTCTTCCACTCATTCATCTACTTATCTACCCATTCACTCATTCATTCATCCATTCATGCATGAATCCATGCATTCATCTATCCATTAATATCCATCCATTCATTAGTCATCATCCATCCACTAACTTACCTATCCATCCACTTGCCTACTATCTCTCCAGTTCACCCATCCGCCTATCCACTCATCCATCCATCCACCCAATTACCTGCCCATCCATCCAATTATCCACCACCCACACACCACCCACCCATCCATTCACTGACTCATCTACTGACTCACCTATCCATCCATCTACCCTCCGCCTATCCACCCATCCATCCATCCATGTTTCCACCCACCCGTTCATCCACTGACCATCCATCTACTCACCACTCATCTATCCTTCAATTCATCCATTCATTTATCCTTCCAACCATCCATCCACTGACTCATCCATTTATTGAAACTTATTCATCCATCTATCCTCCACTCACCCACCCATCCATCCATTCATGCATGCTCCTACCCATCCACTAACCCATCCATCAACCCATTACCCTCTTGTCCATCCACTGACCCATCCATCCATCCATCCATCCATCCATCCATGCTCCCACCCATCTCTTCACACCATCCAACACCCACTCTCCCTCCCATCCTTGAACCTCCCAGAACACCCATGTCCTCGCTCTGGAGCTTGTTTCCTGGGCAGCAGAAGCACTAAGGCTCCTACTGGAATTACCTCTACTGAGACCTCTTCCAGTGCACATTCTTGCCCAGGGTTTCAACATAGAAAGCTTAAAGATTGCCTTAAGTTGTGCCTTGGAATAATGAAATGTTAACATTGTAATCCCTAAAGCCTTTCATTTTGAGAAGGAAAAGATCTGTGTCCCAACAATGGTAGGAATATGTGGGAGATGATTGGATCCTGAACTCCAGAATCCAAGAAGTGGGGACTAGGAAAAAATTAGGACCATTAAGGAGAATGATGTGCTGTTATAAAAATCTCCCTTGAGAAAGGTTGTACTTTCATATAAGAGTTATCATTTGAATATTTTGGACAACACATTTCTAAAAAGGCAGTGTTCCAAAACTAAGAGGTCTTGTAAGTGATTCATTCACTTAGCTTTAAATCTTGCAGCTCTCTTTGAGAAGAGGTAGTCATTACCAGGGTGAATGGCTACATGGGTAATTCTTCACAGGTAGAAAAGGTATGTATCCAGATATCTTTGTGCTCTGCTAGGAAAAGCCTACCCAGGGATTGGCGCATGTATCAGCACTGTGGTGGCCACTTTTAGTTTATGGAAGGAGCCCATGAGCCTTCGATCAGCTATGGCTTTCCTTCTTAGCACTGACTTTCAAATGGACCCTGGAGCTCTGCCCCTTGCAGCCTCTGCTTTCTTCGTGTGTCCATCAGTCCTGCAGCTGTTGTTAGTGACTAAGCAATCAGCTTTTCCTTTAGATTCAGCAAGTTGCAAGCTATCTTTGTTTTAACTTCCCCCTTTCCTGCTACTTACAGAGAGCTGTAGGAGCAGGGTTTAAAGCATAAATGGGGTGTCAGCATTTGGAATAACAGAGTCTTAACGGCTGTGCCTGGAGGTTATTCTAGGATCCAGTGTAGAAGGGAGAGGGTGGGGGTGGAATCAGTCTTTTTACACACTGCAGATTTACCTAAGCCTGCCCAGGACCCCCTTCCTGTCCAGTAGCCATAGGCCCAGTCCTGCACTCCTTTCTGGAGCCCTCTACATCTGCAGTCCCCTTGTCTTGAAGATGCTAACCCCCCCACCTACTACTAGATGGCTGCCCCATGTATGAGAATGGGTGGGGTCCTCAGACTTAGTACATGCCACAGTTGTTTCACTGTTTTTTTTTAAATTGGCTTGTAAAATTAGTATGGTGTGCATGTATGTGTGTATATGTGTGTTCATGTATGTGTGAGGGTCTGCATGTGCAGGTGCTTGTATAGTGTGTGCACATGCGAATGAGGACACAGGTTGATGTTGGATGTTTTCCTCAGTCTTTGAGGTAGGGCCTCTCGCTGAACCAGAGCTCACTGATTTGGCCAATCCAGCAAGCCCTAGAGATATGCCTGTCTTTGCCTCCCCAGTGCTGGCATTACAGGCATGGACCACCATGCCTGGCATTTTCTACTGGAGGGAGGATGTGAGCACAGTCCTCATGCTGGCACAACACTGAGCCATCTCCCCAGGCCCTTGTTGCACTTTTTAAAAACTTTAATTTTAAAATTGTAATACAAGAATACATAGTACACTGAGCATATTCCCCATGTCCCTTACTCTCCATTTTCCTGACCCTCTGCCTGCAACTAGTTCCCTTTGTCCCTTGAGACAGTTTCACTTCTATTATCATATCCTATATACATATAAAACTCTATGTATCTATATAAAATCTAGGAAACACAAATGAAAGAAAACATGGTATTTGTCTTTCTGAGACTGGCTTAATTCACTTAATATTGTTATTTTCAGTTACATCCATCCCGTTTTCCTGCAAGTGACATAACATTATTCTTCTTTATGACTGAAAACAATTCCACTGTATAAACACCACATTTTTCTTATTCCTTCCTCTGCTGTTGGACACTTAGGTTGGTTCCATAGCTGAGCTATTGTGAATAAACATTGGTGTGTAAGTGTCTCTGTGATATGTTGAATTGGAGTTCTTTGGGTCAATACCCAGGAATGGTATAGTCGGATCATATGGAAAATCTATTTTTAATTTTTTGATCACTCATACTGATTTCCATATTGGCTGCACTAATTCACATTCCCATCAGCCGTGTATGAGTCCCTTGTCTCCACACTCCAGCCAGTATTTGTTGTTTGTTTTCTTAATGACTGCCAGTGTGACTGAGCTGAGACTTGCATTTCTCTGATGGTTGGTGAACTTTTTATCATATGTTTATTGGCCATTTGCATCTCATCTTTTGAGAACTGTCCATTTTGTTAGCTTGTGTTTTGATCAGTTGTTTCATTCCTTGTTGGGTTCTCTGAGTCCTTTGTATATTCTAGATGTCCACCCTCTGTCAGGTGTAGAGCTGCCAAAGATTACCTCATTTAAAAAAACTATCTGTGTACAGATTTTCCAATGGGATCCTTGAATTTATTTTACATTTTATGATATTATCTTTTTTCTAAAAAACATATTATTGAACATTCCATAATATAGCAAAAGTGCAAGGAGAAGGGCACAAGAACCTGTGTGTCCAGCTTACAGTTCAAAGGCACAAATCATAACAAGAGAGGGTGAATGCTCCACCTGCCTCCCTATCTCTCAAGGCCTAGTCACTGCTGGCTGCTGCTTTTAAATTGTTTAAATTATTTGAAAAATAAAGACAGAAAGGGTAATGGAATAGTCGGAATAGTTCTGGGTGCATCTAGGCTCTGTAGTTCAGAGGTCAGATGTTTTCCTAACCTCCATTTAGCTTCAAGACACTTGCATGTGGGCATGGGGTCTTCTGTGAATTCTGGGACATTAAATCAGCTTTTAAGAAAAGATCATATTAGGCCTGTGGAAGTGGCTCAATGGTTAAAGGCACTTGCTTGCAAAGCCTGACAGCTCAGATTAAATTCTCCAGCACCCATGTAAAGCAGGATTTAAATTACATGCATCTGGGGTCTGTTTGCAGCAACAGGAGACCTTGGTGCATCCCTTCTCCCCCAACACATACAAATAAATAAATAAATAAATAAATAAATAAATAAAATTTAAAATAAAAGAAACATCATATTGAGGAGTAGGGAGATGGTTCAGCTGGTAAGAGTGCCTGTTGTGCAAGCATGGGGCCTGAGTTCAATCCCCAGCACCCACATAAAAAGCCAGGCATGGTCATGCATGCCTGGAACTCCAGTGCCGCGGGCTGGAGACTAGCTGGTCAGCCACTAAAAACCAGAGAGCACCAGGTTCAGTGAGAGGTACCATCTTGAGGAAATGAGGCAGAAGAGTGATAGAAGGGGACAATCAACATTCTCCTGTGGCACATACACACAAACTCACCTGTTCTCTCTCTCTCTCTCTCACACACACACACACACACACACACACACACACACACACACACACGCACACGACAAAAAGGAAAAAAAGAAAAAGAAAAACAAAGAGATCATAGTATAGCTTGCCCTGATGGTACAGGCCTATAATCTCACCACCACCTGGGAGGCTGAGGCAGGAGAATTTCAAGTTTAAAGCCTGGCTAGGCAACTTAATGAAACTCTGCCTTGAAATGAAAAGTAAATGTAAAAAAGTTGCCTGGAGATGTATACAGCTCAGGGGTAGAGTGCTTACGGAGACTCCCCCCATTAAGGTCTATAGGCGTGGTCCAGTGATATCCTGCCTGCCTAGAATTTCCCAGTGAGGGCCTAGGGACACAGCCTGGTTGTAAAGTACTTGCCTAGCATATGAAATGTGCTGGGTTCAATCCTCAGTGCTAAGGAGAGAGATGGGGGCAGGGATCATTATAACCTCTGTCCTCTATCATGCTTGGACAACTAAGCACTTGTGTGACTTATTCCTCCTCCCAGATATGCTAGGTGACTGTTTGGGACCCTGATGGCACCTGGCAAGCTGGGCTAGAGAGAGCTGGCTCGAAGCACTTCCTGTAGTACTGGCAGACTCCAGCCTGACTCAAGACTTGTAGATCATTTCCATGGCTTTATTCCAGAGAGAACAGGCAAGGGCTAGGCACCGATGGAAAGTGCTCAGAATGCCTTCAGAAGTGGGCCTTGAGTAGGAGGGGGCTGGCAACTTAGTTCCATGGTGGATTTTTCCTTGATCCCTCACCACATCCAGTGGCTAAGTGTCAGTCTTACAGCCAACATCCTCGTCCTTCTCATGAACAGCTCATTGCATTAAATTGGAGAGTGCACTGGTGAGTTACAGCCCATCGCGTTAGGTTGAGGGCTAAGACCTGACTTAAAATATGTCCCCTGTGAAGTCTCAGTGTCAAACGTGGCTGTTTTCTTGCTTGTGGCTTTCTGGGCATGATAGAACGGTAAGAAAGTGCATGTGCCCATTTGTATTCTTCCCAGAGTCAAGTAGTAAAATCTATGAAATTGACGAGTACACTCAGAATAATATCAGTGAGGACAATCAATCTTCACTTTAGCTCTCATATAATGTGTTTCTGGGAAACTCGTGATTCATGACCAGGTGTATATAGCAGCCATCACAGGTGCTGAGGAATGAATTCATAGCCTTCCACACTCACCCAGCACATTGCTCTGAGGCACTGTGTTTTAAAGTCTTTGTGGCTCTCTCACCCTCATGTGAGTGCATCTGTGTGTGCAAGTGCATGCGTGCGTGCATGCGTGTGTGTGTGTGTGTGTGTGTGTGTGTGTGTGTGTGTGTGTGTGTGTGTGTGTAGGCCATTAGGACATTAGGTGCTTTCCTCAGTCATTCTCCACCTAGCATTAAGATTACAGGTGCATACCAACACTCCCCAATTTTACATGGATACTGGGAACTGAACCCAGGTCCTCATGCCTGTGAGGCAAGCACTTCACCCACTGAGCCATCTTCCCAGGATCTTTTAAATTGCCTGTAAATAGAAGCTTCATTCAGTGTGCTGAAGAGAAAGAAAATGTGATTAAGGGATCAAAAATAGTTGTGTGTCTGTTGAATACACTACCAAAGGAAGATGTGTTAGCAATGGGATGCTGGGGTTTAGACCCAGTGCCCGTGGATGGCCAGAGATGCCTGGAGATGGACTGTATGTATTATGCACGTTTGGGTGCAGGTGCCTGTGCAGGTGCAGAGACTAGAGGTCATTGTTGGTGTCTTCCTCATTTGGCCCTACCTTATATTTTTAATCTTTTTTTTTTTTT
The DNA here is from genome assembly GCA_004024765.1 of Zapus hudsonius. Lineage (NCBI taxonomy): Eukaryota > Metazoa > Chordata > Mammalia > Rodentia > Dipodidae > Zapus > Zapus hudsonius. The sequence goes on along the minus strand of PVHP010011301.1, from coordinate 9,173 downwards.
TTTGCTTTTTGCACTTGTTATTTTTTCCTTTTCATTGCCTCCATACTTAGACACAAGATAATCATAAACCCCTCCCACCACCTCGCTTGTCCCACTTCTCTGTCCCCTTCACTGAATCCCTTCTTTCCATCTGTACTTTATTCTTTGAGACAGGGTTTCTACTGAGCTCACTCATTCAGCTACACTAACTAGTCAGCAAGCCCCAGGGATTCCCTGACCCTGCCTCCCCATTGCTGGAATTACAGGCTTGCACCACCACGCATGGCTTTACATGGGAGATGGGAATTCAAATTTAGGTCTTGTAAGGCAAGAACCCAGGTCCTCATGCCTCTGAGGCAAGCAGTTTACCCACAGAGCCGTCTCCCCATCACTGAACCAAGAATCTCTTAGGATGAAAGAGCATGAAGGGGCCTCATAGAGGTGCTGGAGCTCATTTCCAGTGGCCAGAGCTCCTGGGACAGGACTGTGGGATCATGTTTTCTGAATCCTTTTATCTCTGTCTTCACTCAATTTAGGAGCTCTCCTGGGAACCTAACCCACAGAGTCCAGGTGCTCTCACTACCTAACGGCCGTGGTCCAGGCCCAGCATTTCTTGGAACCTGGCTTGCTCTGTGTCTGTGGACTTCAGAGCTTGCTAACAAAAGTGCTTTTCATTTTTCTTCCTTTTTTGCTTGTGTAAATTTGTGGGCTGAGTGCATGTATTGTAGTATGTGGTGTATGCACATGTATGTGCCCTCATGGCACTCCATGCGCTTGCTCATCTGTGTTGACCAGAGCCAAATGTCGGATGTCCACCACTCTTTGGCCTGTTCTTATTTGAGTCAGAGTCTCTTCCTGCTACCAGAGCCTGCTGTATTTGGTTAGCCCAGGTGACTCCTTGGTCTCTGTTCCCCTTTGCCGGATGTGTGTGGCCATGTCCAGATATTCATGTGGGTTCTGGAGATTCAACCTCTGTTGGACTCGGGCCCCTCAGGCCCTCATGCTTACACAGGAAGCTCTCCTAACCACTGAGCAATCTCTGCAGCCCCTGCATTTTAGATTATTAATGATGTTGAGTATTTTCCAAATAGATATTATTCATTTTCAATTTTTTCATGAATTTTGCTTGTTTTGCACATTTTTGCCAGTTTTCCTTCGTGTTGTTTATGTGTTTTTTAAATAAACTGGTTATAACTGTTCAGTAGTCAAGTTTAATATCTTCCTTTATTATTTATTACATAGTTTCTACATCCAGAAAAGTAAGCCTACATTTATTCAGTGATTAAATATATACTTACCTATGTTATATTTTTATGTTTAACTCTTAAAAGTATGTATGGATACTCAGGTCTCCATGCTGGCATGGTAAGAACTTTACTCACTGTGGCATCTCCCCAGCCCCTAAATTTTTTTATACTAAAAGAATTTGTAACTAGCCAGGTGCATTGACTCATGCCTTTAATTGCCAGCACCTGGGAGGCTGTGGTAGGCAAATTGCCGTCAGTTCAAGGCCAGCTTGGACTACAGAGAGAGCTCTAGGTCAACTTGGGTTAGAGCCTTCCAAAAAAAAAAGAGACTTTCAAGAGTTGCAAGAGTTCTTTGATTCCCTTCACCCAATTCCCACTGGTGTTAGCATTGTACATGACCATGGCACATCCGTCAAAAGTAAGACATGTCCATTGGTACAATACAAAGACTACTGTTCAACTTTTCTAGTTGTCGTCCATATCTCTTTCCTGTTTGAGCACCCACCGAGAATCCCAGGCTGCGTTCCATTGTTATACCTCCTTGGACCTCCTCCAACCTGGAATGGTGGTTTTCTTTTCTTTCTTTTTTTCCCTCTTTCCTTATTCATGTCCTTGACAGTCTTGAACATTTTGGGCCAGTTATTTATTTTTATTTTTGTGTTAAGGTAGGGTCTTACTCTAGCCTAGTAAGCTAACCTGGAATTCACTATGTAGTCTCAGGTTGGCCTTGAACTCAAGGTGATCCCCTACCTCTGCTTCTGGAGTGCTGGGATTAGAGTGTGTCAGGACAGTTTCTTTCTTCCTTACTCCTTCCTTCCTTCCTTCCTTCCTACCATCCATCCTTTCTTCCTTCCTTTTTCCTTCCTTTTTTTCTGTCTTTCCCTTCCTTTTTAAAAATTTATTTGCATTCAGAGAGAGATAGAGAGAAGAGAGACAGACAGAATGGGTGCACCAGGGCCTCAAGTTGCTGCAAACAAACTCCAAGGTGTGGGTACTGGGGAATCAAATGCAGGTCATTACACCTTGCAGGCAAATGCCTTAATTACTGAGGCATCTCTCCAGCCCCAAGGGCCAGTGATTTTTTAAAAGCATTTCACAATTTGTCTCATACTTTTTCATGACTAGGCTGGGGTTATGGATTTGGGATTGAATCCCACAGGAGCAAACTTTTCATTTCATCATAGGCCCATGACTTATGGGTAAGGTGGTGTCACCAGACTTCTCTGTGTGAAGTCACTGCTCCCTGTCCTCACACTCTTTCCTTAGACGGAAGCCACTTAGCTCAGTCAGCATGTAAGGGCTGCATACTTAAGCACTCACTAGAGGGAAGGGTACCAACACACTGTTGACATACATTAAAACCCACATAGGTACTGGAGAGATGGCTCAGTGGTTAAAGGTGCTTGCTTGCAGAGCCTGACTACCTAGGTTTGATCCTCCAGGACCCACATAAAGCAAGATGCACAAAGTGGTGCATACATCTGGAGTTCATTTGCAGTAGCAAGAGGCCCTGGCCTGCCCATCCCTCCCTCTCTGCATGCAAATAAATAAATACTTTTTAAAAATTATATAACAATTTAATAGACATTTTGAGATTATACAAAACATTATGAAAAGATACTTCAAATTCTGCACACTAATTTTTTGCCCAGAGGAACTATTTCTGTAGCTTTCCAGTGGTCATTTTTCCAGGTCCCCATTTCCCTGCTTATCCAATTAGAACTCTCCTGTAAGGAAGCAGTGTTCCCTCTCCTTGAGTCTCTTATTATTCAGTTGTTACTTACAGACTCATGAATGTTATGTCATGTGATAACTGCTAGGACCAGTCCCTCCTGTTCAGATGATAGCACAGGCATGTGTTCGGCTCCCAAGGCCCAGTTTTTCTATTGGCTGGCTTTAGTGTGGAACACACCCTGATTCCTATTCTAACATGCTGCATTTGGAAGATTCTAGTCTCATGTGTCAGTTTTTGTAATGGAATATGGCAATTCTGTTTTTTTTCTAATCCTTGTTCTGTCAATTCTTAGCCCACTCAGTATATTTCCTTCCTGCTATTCAATAATGAAAATGTCTTGCTGCATTCCTGTGCTCTCACTTTAAGTAAGGTACTGTTTTCTCTGCCATCCTAAGCCAAATGTCTCATAAAGTAATTCAGCTCTTCACCTGAATCAGTCAGTTTTGTGCACATGCACACACACACACAAACACACACACACACACACACACACACACACACACACACACACCTTACACCTGCATCAAAGAGGGGTCATTTCTCCCCTGGAGGTGGCTCAAGAGCTGCAGAAGCTGGGGTGTGAAGCCCCGATGCACTTTGCTCTTGGCCTGGCAGAATTGTTCTTATTTAGTTCTTGCCTTCTGGATAGCCTAACTACTCCACCCTTTTCAATTTGACTCTCCTGTCCCTCTCTCAGTAATAGAAACGCTCTACCCTCAGACATCTGCACAATGGCATACGTTTGTCAGCAAAGTGCTTTTGCTTTCATAATACATCCCAAAGCACAGCCAGCAGAGCCAGGCCCACTGGATGGTTTTTGAGTGAAGAAAGACAGAATAAGACACATTATTATTTCCTTTATGAGAAATTACTTTGTAATTAGCTATTTCCTATAAGTGTTTTTCACACCAGAGAAAAAGCAGCATATTCAACAAATGGAGCTGGGAAAACTGGATAACCACCTGTGGAAGAATGAGTCTAGACCCTTATCTCTCACCCTGCACAAAAATCAACTCCAAATGAATGCAAGACCTCAACATAAGACCTGAAACCCCGAAAGAACTAGAGGAAACAGAAGGGAGAACACTTCAAGAGACAGGCACAGGGAAAGCCTTTCTGAATAGGACTCCAGTAGCCCAGGAAATAAGACAATCACCAAATAGAATCTCATGAAACTGAAAAGCCATTGTACTGCTAAGGAAACCGTCAACTGAGCCCACAGACAGCCTACAGAATGGAAGCAAATCTCCACCAGCTCCATATCCCACAATAGATTAATATCTAGAATATACAAAGAACTCCTCAAACTAAGCAATGGCAGTGTTTTCAGTAGATGAAAGGTGGCAGCCAATACACTCAATTTCCTGCTATTTGTGGACACTTTTGAGGTTTTGTTTTGAGACAAATGTCTCGTGGCTGGCCTCCAAACTGCTATGTAGCTGAGAATGACCTTGAATTCCTGATCTTCCTGCCTCTACCTCCCAAGTGCTGAGATTACAGATGTGCATCACCACACCCAGCTGCGGTAGGCTATAAGAAAACTTATAATATAACTCCACATTCCTTTGGCTTGTAATGCATATAAAAACTTATTCTCTGTCAGAGTGACTGCAGGTAATGATGGAAAGCTAAACTTCCTGTTTCATGGCCCTCAGCACCCAGGAATTGCTTACTCATCTTAAATTCTGACTGGCTTCAGCTGTGCATTGTGAGTTCTGGCTGCACATATGTGTATGATCACTGACTTCCAGTGTAGACTGACACTCTGTCCTCAGCCCTGGATTCCACCAAGCAGCAGGGGGGTGGATCTTGAGTGGTCCTTGAAGGTCTCTTCAGTTGATAAGGACTGGCAGGTCCCGGATCACAGGTGCTCCTTGCTCATACCTCCTCTGTTCTCTCTGGCTTCCAATAGTACACTAAAATTACCCCAAATCTCTCAGAGATTCCCTCTGTCTTTAGGAGTACACCCTGTTTCCTCATCCATCCTTAAACCCCAGCCTTTTTCAGCAGCCTGGAAACTCCAGTCTGAATGACAGCCATGGGTAGGAAGTCGAGTCAGCATGTCAGCTTTTGTTCCCAAGCTGTTCTGACCTCATAGCTGGGAGCCTTCTTTCTTTTCCTTTCTTCTGGAAGAAATGGTCCCTTTATTTTATCTATCTATTTATCTATCTATCTATCTATCATCTATCTATCTATCTATCTATCTATCTATCTATCTATCTATCTATCTATCTATCTATCTATCTATCTATCTATCTATCTATCTGGCTTTTTGGCTTAGCATTGTATTTAGAAGTAATTGTACATCCTCAGAAATTGTAAAGCCTGCTCAGAGAGGTCTGTCCCATGGACCTTTGACCAGGTACAGTATCAGAAGCAGAGGTGGCTAGGACCATTGAATGTGTGGTGTGTCATCTCCCTGCATGGCGCCAAAGCCGGTGAACCCCCCCCCCATACCGTCTCCATGCAATGCCAGCCCTTGCCGCCCACATTTTACCATGTTGAGAATGCTCTGTAAGGGGAAGCCTACATTATGTGTCCTGTTGACACTGGCTTTTGTTTTGTTTTGTTTTTTTGTCACTCACCCTGTCCAGCTGTCCATGGATAACTTCCTTGCTCCTTTGCATTGCTGGTCAGTGGCAGTGTATTGAGGACATCTTGACGCGTCTATTAAGGAACACTTGGGATTTTCCAGATTTGGGTTACTGCAGATAAAGCTGCTATGAGCATTTCTGTGCAGGCATTGGCATGCACACACATTTTTATCTCTCTGGAATAAACTATCCAGGAGAAATGGACTTTGCTGGATTGGATGGTAGGTGCGTGTTTACCTTCTTCAACAACTACCAGAACATTTTCCAGAATAACTGCTATGTTCTCAGTCTTACCAGCCTCAGGTAGGAGTTTTCATTATGATCGCTTTACAGCACGGCTTGTATTCAAATGGACAGAGGCGCTAAGATTCTTCCCTGTGTCTCTGGCCTCCCTGTGCTCCCTGTGGTGGACTGCTTCCCTCACAGTGTCCCCTGATCCCTGTGTTACCTATGGAGGACTGCTTCCCTCACAGAGTCCCCTGATCCTCGTGCTCCCTGTGGAGGACTGCTTCCCTCACAGAGCATCTCTTGTCTCCCCAGGACACCCTTCTTGCCCTTTGTCCATTTTCCAAGTAGATTCTTCAGTTTTGTGAATTCTGTTTCTATTAGGGATGTACATCCTTCACCCAGCTTGTGCTTTGCAAATAGTCTCTCCCATCTGTAATTGTCTTTTCTTCTTAGCATGTTTTACAGAAAGATAGAACAGCTTTGATGTAGGTCTAGTTACTGTTTCATTTATGATTGTGCTTGTAGAATCATCTTTATGAACTTGACATCAAGCCCCAAGCCCCAACAGATTTCCCCCATATTTTACTCTACAAACTTATAGTTGGCATGGAAATCTATGATCTTTTCTTGAGTTATTGTGTGTGTGTGAAGCATACAAGTGTTAGACTGAGGCTAATTTTACTTTTCATGGTGAATGTGAAATTCCTTTGGTGCTGTTTGTTGAAGACTCTCCTGCAACCTGTATTTGAACTCTGGCTAAGCATGAGTAGATCACAGTTACCTGGTGTACTTCTCACTTCTTTATTCTGTTCCATTGAGCATGTGTGTTTCTGTCTGTCAGGACCACACACCTTGATCACCATGGCTGCATGATAAATCTTGACATCTGGTAGGATGATTCCTTCCACTTTAACCCCTCTTTTTTGTCAAAGTTGTTTTAGCTAGTCCAACTACTCTTTTTGTCCATGTAAATTTCTGAATAATTTTTCCTATATCTACAGAAAAGAACTTACTCAGATTTTGAGAGAAATCATTTTAAATCTATAGCCCTGTCTGGAGAGCACAGTTATTTTACATCCTAAGAGCCCCATATGTCTCTCCATCTGTGGAGAGCCCCCACTTCCCCTGGGGTGTTTGCATGTAGTAGCTTCATCATGCATGGACCACATGTGGCTGCTCAGTTGTAGTTAAATGTTTCTGTTGAGCTATTTAAGAGTTTTTTACAGTTTTGATTTTGGCACTCACATTTTCAATGCTGGGAGTGGGATGATGGGGTGATGGTCAAAGGTCCTCCTATAGGTTGAGTCTGAAGTGCCCCCACCCCAAAGACTCTTTGAGTGCTCAGTCCTGACTTATAGTACTCATTTGAAAGCTGTAGAGTCCTAACAGTTAGAGCCTAGCTGACAGAAGTGGGTGGGCAGGGGTGAGCCTCTGAAGGGTAAGCTCACTTCTGGTTCTGGCCCGAGCTCTCTGCCTCCCTGGTCCATCACCCTGGGAACAGGCCTCTGCTACCCCCCTGCCACCAAGACTTCATCATGCCTTCTCCATGATGTACTGAGCAAAAATAAGACTTTCTTCTCTTAAGTTGTTTCTGTCAGAGGGGGAGGGAGGGAGGAAGAGAGAGAGAGAGAGAGAGAGAGAGAGAGAGAGAGAGAGAGAGAGAATGTTTGCCCGTGTGTGTGGGTACACAGGTATGCACACACATGTGGAGGCCAGATGTTGATATTATAGGTTTTCCTCAATCCACCATTTACTGAGGAAAGGCTGTCACTTGAACCCAAAACTTCCTGATGTGGCTAGTCTAGCTTCCCAGCTTATTCTAAGGAAAGCCCTGTCTCTGCCTTCCAAGCAATAGAATTATAGGCAGACTGTGACACCACACAACATTTATGTGGGTGCTGGGTATCTGAAGTTAGGTCATCACACTTGCACAGCACGCACTTTATCCACGAAGACATCTCAGCCCTGCCAATATTTTTATAACAGCAGCGAAGGAAGTAACTCCTACAGGAAACAAAAGGAATTAATCCAAAACATCCATTGCATATACTTCATTGCAACATTTGTACACTTGAGAATTAATTGCTAAAGAATATATTTTAAGTGTTTTTATTATAAGTATATGATGTATTGCAGAGATTAAGTAGCTGGTTTAGTCACAATGTATATACATGGCAAGATACATTGTGCACTATAAATATGAACAACTATGTGACATTTAGCAAACAAATTTGTAATTTGTTTAAGTTACTAAAACACAAAAAACTAAAATAGTTTCTCATTTATTCTGAAGTCTTTGCTGAGCATACTCACTGGTTCTTTGACTGGTAGACATTTTTGCCGTCTTGCTGATTTCTAAGTGTTTTCTATATAGACCATGCTGTATGCAGACAGGCAGTTTTGTTTCTCCCCTTCTGACCCTCAGTGTGCCCTTTTGGGGGAGTGAGAATCAATTCAGGTTGATTCCTGGCCACCTTGGCTCCCTTTGCCATGTGGCACAAGATGTCCTGGCTATGCAATGAATCATGTCTCCAGAAACCACTGGACGTGACCAGAACCACCATCTCTAATGTTAAGAACTAGAGGCAATATCTTCGACTGCAAGGTCCCTACTGGACTATAAAGACCTTCTAAGCCCCAAAGTGCTCCTGTATATGTCAGTATATGCTGCATTTTCCTTCTCTTTGCTGGAACAACACACCCAACCAGAAGCAGCTGATGGGAGGAAAAGGTTTATTTCAGGCTTACAGTCTCAAGAGGAAGTTTCATCATGGTGGAGAGAGCATGACAGAGCAGAGGCTGGGTGTCACATCTTCCAGAGGAAGCAGCAAGAGTGAGTGAGCTATGGACACCCAGGGACTGGGTGGACCAATAAACCTCAAGGTCCTCCCAAGGACACACCTCCTCCAACAAGGCTCCACTTCCCAAATGACCACCAGCTAGGGATGGAGTATGAGACTTAATCACAACCACACCATGCTATGGGGGATACTTTACATTCAAGCCACCACAGTACCTCCCCAGTAAGGGCTCCCTACCTGCTGGTTTGCTGAGTAAATGAAAGAATGAGCATCTGTGGTCTTTTCTTCTGTTCAATTTCATCATTTTGTTTCAGGGAGGCTAGATAACTACTAGGAACCCTGAAAGTCCTGTTGAGACATTTGTCCAGGGACTAAAAACAAATATATCATGGTGTCATGGTTTGATACAGGTGTCCCCCACAAACAATTGAATATGTTCTGATAGATCGATCCTCAGCTGATGGCAGTTTGGGTTTTACAACCTCGATGAAGCTGTGTTGTTGGGGGTGGGCTTATGGGGTTATAAGCCAGCTTCCCCTTGCCAGTGTTTGGCACACCTTCCTGCCGCTGTTTGCAGTGCTGTGGCAGA
>PVHP010011300.1:0-45512 GCA_004024765.1 Zapus hudsonius | reverse complement strand
TTTTGACACAAAGCCCCCTAAGCTCACATTAAAGCAGCCTTAATACTCACCCACCATGAGTCAGGGAACTGAGCGGAAGAGGGGGCGGAAAGATTGTGAGAGCCGTGGGGGGGGGGGAGACTATCCAGAGGCATGGCACCCTTCAGTAACAACACACTTGGGCCAGGAGGACCGGGCTGAGTACTAGGCTATCCATGGTCCCCTGCCAAAAGGACTGATCCAGATGGCCCACAGAGGAGGATATCAGCTGATTGGGGATGGGGAGGGGAGGCATTGGGGAATTGGGGATAACAACTTATTGTTTGCCCACTAAATAATGTAATTCATTACGGACAATAAATATATATATATATATATATATATATATATATATAAAGAAATTCTCTGGATTGACAAAAGTAAATGGCCTCTACATCATATAACCATAATCCTCCTCAGTGTACAAAAGTCCAAAAATAAAGACCAGATGTCTTCAAATTGCTGACGTTGGTTGAGCTGGTTCCACTCACTCACAGTGATTGCTAAACCAAGCTTCGCTGGACGAAAAGCTGAGGATTTCCATCATTGCATTATTGGCTTTTTGGCCACAATTTTCCTGTTCACGTATATGGGCATCTTTTGGCTTCCTTGGGTGTGGGATGGAGTTTTCCACTCCTCAGGATGTGTCTGCAGAAGCTCGGTCTGCGCCTCTCCCAGCAGCCTCCTCTGGCATTCTAGAGCCAGCTCCTCATTAGCAGCTGTTTAACAGAGAGGCCTCCACAGTGACTTGCTAAGTTTCGGGTTTCCCAGCAGAACTTTTTGAAGATTCTTCCCCAGGCCGGCTCTCCCAACAATTGCCCCCAACCCCAACCCTGAGCCTGGAGCCGTGCTGGGTGGCAGTTCCCCCATTTCCTACCAATGCGCCCACCCCATCTCTTACTTATTAGGTTTCAGTGTTATTGATGCTAGCATGTTGCCTGGTTTTGTTCTCATGTCTTTCTTGTCTGTGCTTGCCCTGCTAAATCATAAGCTTTCCCACCACACAACAACAACAAAAACATTATCCCTTGTTATTCTTCCCCTCGATTCTTACAGATCATATACTGATGTCAATACATCAAGAGGTGTTAGTGAAAAAAATTATTAGGTAGTTAATTCGTTTGGGTTTTTTGGGGGGGCGATTTTTGATTGTTAGTGGAATTTTTGTTGTTGCTATTTTGGTTTGGTTTTGAGACAAGGTCTTACTTGTAGCCAAGGTGGGGCTGCAACTCATGATCCTCCTGCCTCTGGCTCCTGTGTGCCGTAACTTTTGGCAAGGAACATCACTCCTGCTTGAGTGAATGACTCAAAATAGAAGAAGGGATATGCATGTCATTGGTAGAGGGTTTGTGTCACATGCATAAGGCCTTGTGTTCAATCCCCAGCAGCACAAAAAAAATACTGTGTTTAATTACATATTCTTAATTTCTTATTATTGTCTGCTCTGATCCAGGTATGAAGACAGGTATATAGAAAAACCAGGCTCTATCCTCCATGAACACCTCCTTTTATCCGATAAAGTTTGAAAGCACTTTAAGATTCTGGCTTGAATGTTTGCAGAATTTGTTTAATGACTGAAAATGGATGGTGTGTTTGGATGTGTGCCATACAAAGACTAAGGTACCCACTATTTGATATATTTGATTTGGGTTTTGAGTATATATCAAGAAAGAAGTGTTAGATATCATTAGAACCTAACAGTTGTCTTTCTGAAGTATGCCTCTTTATCTCACACCTGGAGAAAGACAGTATAATTTACATTTGCTAATTAAAAGGAAACCACAAACTTTCATACTCCTGAATACTTTAGGGAACCCTAAACCGAGGTTTATTACAAAGACAAAAGCACCTGCTTTAGGTGGACAATTTTAGGCTAAAGAAAACTGATCTCTAACAACATGTTTGTTTTAAAAAAATAGAAATTGCTTCCTCTCTCAACCTAGAAACAAAAACATCAGCTTCATATTGCTTTACTTTTCAAAGCATGAGTTTTAAATGGGATCGAACTTCACTCTTGTTACAACCAAGAGGTCCGTGGGTGAGTACATTATCTGCGTATCAGAGTGAGGATGCTTCAGGTCCCATGATATGCACAGGCAAGAGATGAGCTCATGTGAAATTCTCCTGACCCTATACTCATTGCAGGTACTTTTTCAATTTTAACTCAATGATAGTTTTATATCAACCTGAAATTTTTTAAGGCTTGAGTTGATTTTACTCTTCAACATTACCAGTCTCTACAGGGCTTTTCTTCTACTATATCCGATTCCTATTTCCCTTATTTCCTCTCTCTTTATATGCCCTCATCCAATTTAAACCTCTGACAATAATGTAGATATGTGTGTATATATAGTTATCTTTTTAAAATACCAATATAATATATGCTTGTGTTTTTAGTTACTTTAATGTTGTTAAGCTGAAAAAAATCCTCTTTCCTCCTCTTGCTCTCTTTCTCTTTGCAACCATATTCATGCCTCCCATGATCTGACTGCATAGACAGTGTTCCAGTATTCCAGAGGGGACATATATTCTTGCCCATGTCCTCTCTGGTTGTGTGTGGATTACTCTTGTATATATAGTATATATAGTCATGCCTGGGTTCCTGGGTTATACAAAGACTTTACCCACAGACTTCACTTTATCTAGATGCTGCCAGATTTTTCTTCAGAATGGTTGACCAATGTGTATTTCACCAGCAATTGTGAATAAGAGTTCCACTATCTCCCAATGCTCATCAGTATTTCTTAGGGTGCTGGACATCTAACATAGGGTCTGACACATGCTAGACAAGCACTCTGCCACTGAGCTAAGTTGCCATCCCTTCTCTCACCAACATTTCTAAAGTTTTCCATTTTAGAGAATACACTATTTCTAGTGAAATCGTATTTTACTGTTAATTTCATTTGCCTATGTGAATTTTCCTATGCTTACTGCCTGTTCTACTTCATTACTATTTTATATTGAGTTCACTGATCTGTGTTGTTGAACTGTAAGAATTCCTTTGCTGATGTAAAATCAGTTGTTGTTTTGGTTATTGCAGATACGTTTTCCTGTAGTTGGCTGTAGTTAAGCACCTCAGCTGGCTGTCTTGTGGCTTGTGCTTTAGTGGTCTTGTTTAAAACAACTTCACTCCAAACTCACAAAGCTGTGCTCTTCTTCCCACTATCTTTTAGGTTTCATTCATGTCTAATTCTTCTGGAAGATTATTAGTGTCTTATAGGAATCAATAATTTTCGCGTGCTGTAACCTGATTTCCCTAAGTTACATATTAAACAATCCATTGGCATGGACTTTTGTAACACCACAAAATGGGCTAAGTCCACAAAAAAAAAAAACTGAGTGTACTTTTGATTCTTTATACTTTCATGTGGATTTGTTTTCTTATTCTTTCTCTCATCTTACATAGTTTTATGACTGCATATATTTGTGGTATCTTTCTCCATGTGATAGAATGACTTCCCTGATTGTTTTAATGTTTACTAATTATAGAATTAGCACTGGGTCACCTCTTCAGTTCTGTGATCTTGAAAGACCACATGATCTTTATTCCTGTTCCATCATGAGGCATATTATCCCTTTATGTCAGGTATCTTTGTATTACAATTAATAAAATTTAACTCAGACAATTTAAGTAAATAATACTAATAACTCAGCAAGCACTCAGACAACACATCAGCTTTTCCCACTGCCTCTTGACACTACTTTCCTCAGAGTTGACTTCTATCTGACAGAGTTCTCTCCCAGGATTAGGTCTCCAGATGCATCTGACTTTTCTAGCAATGAAGCAAACAGCCACTGCTTCCTCCCTGAAAGTGTATCACAGTTTCAGGTGGAGTTCTCATATCCCATCTTTCCCTGTCCTGGAGCATATCTTTCCTGAAACAATTCATGTGATCTAGTAAAGGAGACTTTCCTGGCAAGGTGTCTGTCTTGTTCCTTGCCCAACCCTCTATCAGCTGTCCCTCTGACAACATAGACTGGCAGGGAAGGAGTCATTTTGCGGAAACAAACTCATCTCCAGAAGAAAGAAAAATCACAGCAAGTAAAACTTTTAAAAGATCACTATCTAACTGTGATAATCAATTACACTTGACTATTTCTGTCTGACTCTTCTGGACAGTATAAAAGCTCATGGAGGGTAGGCTTGGTGTTTCTATCTCTGGAACCCAGCTTCTACTCAAGTGCCATTATATAAAGGCACTCAAAAAAAAGCTAAACAGAAAGAAGTCCACAACCCAATCAATCAATAGCTTAATAAAATGAATAGATAATTTACAAGAGATGAATTACAAATGGCCAATAAATATGAAAAATGCTCAACATCACTAGCCATTAGAGAAATTTCAATTAAAATTACACTGAATTTTCATCTTGCCCCAATAAGAATGTCAGTAATTAAGAAAATAAACAACATACAACATAGGGAGTGTGTAGACAAAGGAGCCTTTACACATTGCCAGTGGGAATGTAAACTAGTAAGGCCACTATGAAAGTCAGAGGAGAGTTTTCTCAAAAAACTAAAAATAGACCTACTAAATGACTCAGGTATACCACTCCTGGGTATTCACCCAAAAGGGTCAAAGTCCACTTATCACAGACATATTTGCACGTCAGTGTTTAATGCACCACTATTTGTGATAGCTAAGTTATAGAACCTACCTAGCTGTCCAACATCAAAGAATGTGGTATTATGTACAGAGTGGAATTTATTCCAGCTATAATAAGAAAGAAAGGTAGGTCATTTTAGGACAATATATGCAACTACAGATAATCATATTATGAAAATTATATCAGTCTCAGAAAGACAAATATATATCTTATACTGTATGTGGTTCTTATATCATATATAGATATAACAAAATCATGTGTGACAAGAAAGTAGAAGCTAAATAGTCTAGAGGAACAAAGGCAAATAGCTAAAGGGGGGAGGAAAATAAAGGAGAGAGTAATATGAGAATATGCTCAATGTACAATCAATATATACTTATTGTCATGGTTTAATCCAGGTGTCCCCCACAAACCAATGAATGTGTTCTGAATGATAAATCCTCAGCTGATGGCAGTTTGGATTTTACAACCTTGATGGAGCTGTGTTGCTGGGGAGGACCTTATGGGGTTATAAACCAGCTTCCCCTTGCCAGTGTTTGGCACACGTTCCTGCCGCTGTTTCCAGTGCTGTTGTGGAGGTGATGTCCACCCCTCTGCTCATGCCATTGTTTTCCCTGCCAGGATGGAGTCTCCCCTCAAGTCCAAAAGCCTAATAAACCCATTCCTCCACAAGCTGCCTTTGCTTGGGTTCTTTCTGTGCAGCAACTAGAAAGCTGATCATAACAGTTTTGGAACCAGGAGCAAGGTCTGTCCTTGTTGCTAAAACTCTGGTTCTGTGGCTTTTGCCTGTTGGAACTAATTTGCAGGAGGAATATGGAAGGATTTGAAACCTCAGCCTAAGAGATGCCTGACAGTGCTGTGAGGACAGCTTGATGGACCATTCTGGTCAGAGTTGAAAGACCTGAATGCAGTGAGAACTATGGGCTGTGAGGTTTGGCTTACAAAGGTGAGAAAGAACTTTGTCAGGACTGTGCCAGAAGCAGTTTGTGTGAGGCTTGCTGCGTTCTGCCTGCCTGTGTCCTGGAAACCTGTGCAGAGTTGCTTGACGTAAAGATGGACTGGTGTGAGCAGATGGAGATGGCACAGAAAGGAAGATCTTTAGGTTGAAACTGCTACCTGTTCACCTGCAATTGTTTGAGAGATAACAACCATTGAGATTGGGCCAGCTGGTCTGCATTGGAACAACAGGAAGAATGCGGACTCTTTGAAGTAAAGGGCCTGAATGCTTTGTTCCCCCCAGTTGGCAGCCCACCTGGTTCTGTGGAGTATAACAAATGCAGGAAGAGAGGGTCATTGGATTTGCAACACAGTTTTGTTTTTTAAAAATGGCCATTTGAATGTGAAGCAGGTGTGCTAGGTAGCCTGCATGGAGCCTGATGGAGCCATCAGGATAATCTGCGGTTGCAATGGAGACCCAATGAATTCCAGGACTATGGATGGGTGCCAAGGCAAGCTGCCAGCACTGGATGAAGTTTTCCCAGACTGTGAGTAACCAAGCTGGAGGGGCAGAATTGGATCTCCAAGAGACTTTTTGTTAGAATCATTGAACTTGGAGTTAGAGATTGATGGTGCCCTGCTTGTTTTAAATCTTGTATTGGTTCAATCTGTTTTTGCTGTGCCTCATGTTTTGCAGTGTGAATATTCTGTGCCATTACAGGTTTTTTTTTTGTATTTTGGCTCAGTTGAAAGCTGTGGGGACTTAAGAGTTGAGCTGAACATGTTGTATTTACATCATGTATGATTATTGGTTTGTGGGAGCCAGGGGCGGACTGTCATGGTTTAATCCAGGTGTCTCCCACAAACGAATGAATGTGTTCTGAATGATCAATCCTCAGCTGATGGCAGTTTGGATTTTACAACCTCAATGGAGCTGTGTTGCTGGGGTGGGCCTTATGGGGTAATAAGCCAGCTTCCCCTTGCCAGTGTTTGGCACACCTTCCTGCCACAGTTTCCAGTGCTGTGGCAGAGGTGATGTCTACCCCTCTGCTCATGCCATCATTTTCCCTGCCAGGATGGTGTCTCCCCTAGAGTCCATAAACCATATAAACCCATTCCTCCGCAAGCCACTTTTGTTTGGGTTCTTTCTGCACAGCAACTAGAATGCTAACTACAACACTTATATAAAAATATTCTAATAAAACATAGTACCATTTACATTGAATATATTGAAAGAAAACAAAAATAAATAAAATAAAAAATCCAATGCAATAAGACAGGAGAAAGACATAAAAGGGATACAAATTAGAAAGGAAGAAGTGAAACTATCCCTTTTCGCAGATGACATGTTTCTATATATAACAGACCCAAAGAATACTAAGTAAACTCCTGAAGTTTTACTGTCCAGAAGAGGAATTTATCAATTCCTTCAGCAAAGTGTCAGGATACAAAATTAACACACAAAAATCAGTAGCCTTCCTATACGCAAATGACATGCATACAGAAAGAGCAATCAGCAAAACAGTCCCATTTTCAATAGTCACAAATATAATCAAATACCTTGGAATAACATTAACCAGGGAGGTGAAAGATTTGTATAATGAAAACATAAAAACACTCACTAAGGAAATTAAGGATGACCTGAAAAGATGGAAAGATCTCTCATGCTCCTAGATAGGTAGAATTAATATCATGAAAATGGCAATATTTCTAAAAGCTATATACAGATTCAATGCAATACCAATAAAAATACCAGCTTCATTCTTTGCAGACATAGAAAAAATAATCTCCAAATTTATTTGGAATGGCCAAAGGCCTTGGATATCCAAAGCCATCCTTAGTAAAAAGAAGCATGTCCAATGGTATCACCATACCAGATCTAAAGATATACTACAAAGCCATCAAAACAAAAACAGCATGGTACTGGCACAAAGACAGAAAATAGACCAATGGAACAGAATTGAAGACCCTGCCCTAAAGTCAAGCAACTACAGTTACTTCATATTGAACAAAGATGCCAACAATGTTAACTGGCATAAAGATAGCATCTTTAACAAATGGTGCCAGACAAATTGGATAAATACTTGCAAGAAAATGAAACTTGACCTTCTCCTCTCACCATGCACAAAAATCAGCTCCAAATGGATCAAAGACCTCAACATAAGACCTGAAACTCTGAAAACCCTGAAAGGAAAAATTGGGGAAACTCTCTATAAGACAGAAATAGGGGAAAACTTCCTGAACAAACCTCTGATAGCCCAGGAAGTGCAACAGTCACTTAACCAATGGAATCTCATCAAGCTAAAAAGCTTCTGAACAGACAAGCATGCCATACTCAAAGCCAATAGACCACCATCAAACTGGGAGTTAATCTTTGCCAGCTACAACACAGATAGAAGTCTAATGTCTAGAATGTATAAACAACTCAAAAAATTAAATGAAAAAATATCAAACAGCCCTCTCACAAAATGGGGAACTGGCCTCAACAGGGAATTCACAAAGGAAGAAATACAAATGGCCAACTCCCATTTGAGAAAATGTTCAATGTCATTAATCATCAGAGAAATGCAAATCAAAACAACAATGTGATTCCATCTTACTCCAGTCAGAATGGCAATCATTAAAAAATCTACCAACAATAGATGTTGGCGAGGATGTGGGGGAAAAGGTACCCTCATTCACTGCTGGTGGGAACGCAAAGTTGTACAACCACTATGGAAAGCAATGTGGAGGCTCCTGAACAGGATGGATATAGAGCTACCAGCGGACCCAGCTATCTCTTTACTGGGCATCTAACCCCAAGTTTTCTTGCTGAAGCACAGAGACATTTGCTCAACCATGTTTATAGCAGCACAATTCATAATAGCAAAGAATTGGAATAAACCCAAATGCCCATTACTAGACGAATGGATATCAAAGTTGTGGTACATATACACCATGGAATTCTACACAGCTGAAAGGAAAAATGACACAATGAAATTCAAAGAAAAATGGATGGACTTGGAGCAGATCATTCTTAGCAACCACACACATGAGCAGACAGCCAAACACCAGATATTCTTCCTCATATGTGGTTCCTAACCATGTTAAACTGGAACATTAAGAAAATCTGTCAGTGAACAGAGAGACTGTAAAAGGGAATGGAAATAATTCGGGGGGAATGGGAGGGTGGGGGTCTCATAAAGTAAACTAAATTAATAATGAATTGACACCATAAAACCCTAGCTTTTATACAGCAAGTTCCTGAGGAAGCTGAGGGCACCACCTGGTATGAGGGACCATGAATAGAATGGGAGGAAGCCTAACTTCACAAATAATTTCTCAGGCCTGCATCTCCCTGTCCCAGTTATTGGTTCCTTCCCACACTGAGCTGTTGATCAAAGAGATCCATGAAGTCGCCTCAATGTGACAGACTTCTGTCAAAACTCTTGAATACCTGTCCCAGGTCTAAGATAAGACCCTATTGCTGAGGAAATCACAAAATGTCATCAAACAACACCAAGAAATCCTGCTAGATCCAGAATGGTAACCAGCTCCCAGATGGTAGCATGTGTAGCACTGGAAGGTGTTGCATAAGCTGCCAATGGGAAATTGTTCAATGATATTTGGAGAAAGCAGAGACCATTGATATACAATATAGACAGTTGTCACAAGAATGCTAAACAAACTGCTATATGGAAGAGACCAGCAAGTCAAGAAATGCTCATCTGTGCATTAGTGGCACTAAAACGAGGAAGGTAATCAATGGCTTACTGATTGGCTAAGAGATCTGCTTAGTGACAAGGAACCCTTAACTGGAACTGGGATCCATGACAAAATCCTATGGGAACCAAGATTTGGTCTCCTAGGGGAAATTCCCACTACCAGAAAACTACAGAGGCTACATCTACTAGGAGCTAGCTAAAATAGCAATGTCATCTCATTTAACCTATATTGATCTCACTCTCAAATGGAGAGTCTATTTTTCAGAAATATTTTTCAGAAGGCAGTGAGAGAGCCAGGGACAACTCAATTCCACCAACAAAACATTGGATGATGGCTGACATCCTGGCCGGAGACAAATCACACCTAGCCTTCACACAGCGTCCAAATGAAACCTACAAGAAAGTGATGAGACAAACAGGAGACCAACAATACACAAAGGGGGAAGAAAAAAAACTAGCTCCCTCTGGTGCAGTTCATAACCCCCTAACCTATGGACAGATCCAGTATGCCCAGCAAGGAAGTACCCCAGTGGGTAGGGGACAGAGAGGAGGGAAATGGGGACACATTCACAAGATTTGATCACACAATGTATATACTTATTCATAATAAAGATATAAAAAATAAATTTAAAAAAAGAATCCTGAGTTAATTCTATGACTTTACCAATGTCCCAATACCTGCTCTAAAGGAGATATAGTACCATGCTAAGGAGTTTTAAAATGTAAACACCTGACACTTACCATCTATGAGAACATGACTCATTGAACCACCTATAGCTATAATTTCTTTTCCTACCTGTGGTATTTTGAATGAAAATGACTCCATCCCCTCAGGTATTTTTGATTAAGATAAAGCTTCCTACTTAAGTTTCCAGCCAGCAGAGCCCTGCTGGAGGAGGTGTGTCAGTGTCACTGGGGGCTGATCTTGAGCCTAGCCTTAAGGTGCTCAGAGTCAGCCTGTGCTTGCTGGTGCTGGCTGCTACTTTTCTGATATGGATGTATGATCAAGTGAGTCAGCTTCTTCCATCATGATGAAGCTTCATGTAGAATCTGTAAGCCTGACATAAACCCTTTCCTCCATAAGCTGTTTCTGACTGGGTGTTTGTCCAGCAAGGAGAAGGTAACTGAACATTACCCAGTGAGAATTAATCCATGCTCCATTGGGTGGTTATAGCATTTTTAAACGTAATTGTCTAAAGAGCTCAGCTCACATTCCTGCAGTTTGGCTACTAGGGAGAGTTAGACTAAGTAAGGACTCTTCTCTCGAGTTTCTCATAATTGTGTAGGGAAGAGAAATAATTTGAAAAAGCAATAACACTAAACTATGGCAAGTGTAATGTTAGGTAAGTTCAGAATGTTGCACAAACTGGAATACTTAACCAGTCTATGATAAGCAGAGAAGGCTTCCCAAAGGTTTCAATTATTTGTTATTGCTTTTTTGTGTGTGTATGATGTGTGTGTGTGAGAGAGTGTGTGTGTGTGAGTGTAGGCATGCACGCACCATGCATACACATGGAAATCAGAGGACAACTTCAAGTGTCAGTCCTCACCTTCTACCTTGATTGAAGCAAGATCGACCTCAAGATCACTGCTTCATGTGCCAGGTTCTGCCAGCTTCTGGACAATTCTGTCTCCATCTTTCTTCTTTCACTGGACAGGTTGGGATTATCAGCTCTAGCAAGGTTTATGTAGGCTTTAGAGATCCAAACTCAGGTAATTAGTGCTTACATAGTAAATTATTTGCCTACTGAGTTATCTTGCCAGTCCAAATATTTTAATATTTCTTTAAAACTGAAAAAATGTGGTACAGCAATTAAGGCACTTGCCTACAAAGTCTAATGACCCTGGTTTGATTCCACAGTACTCATGCATAATGTGGTGCATGAATCTAGAGTTCATTCGCAGTGGCTAGAGGTCCTGACACACTCATCATTCTCTCCCCCCTCTCTTCATCGTTTTCTCTCTCCCTCCTCTTTCTCCTGCTTGCAAATAAATAAATAAATAAATTTTTAAAAATGAAAAAATAGACAAAAATTTAGCAAGGCTACAGGGATGCATAAAGAGGAGGCTTTTAGACAGAGAATTGGGCACTGAATGCTTCAGAATTGAGACAGAATATGGTCAATTCACAAGGAAAATAATTCTTCATGATTTGTAATAAATGTAATTTGGTATAGTATGACTGTTGCTATTAAATGACATTATCAGTACCATCTACTAATGCTTATTATAACCTACTGGGTAAACCTCTTTTCTTCTCTTAAAGTATCTTTGCTGATATTCACAAAACATATATTCCTTGATTTTCAAACTGGCAGAGTGTACTTCATTTATTCTTAAAGGATGCATCAAAAACCATTATCACATAACCATAGGATATGGAAATCTAGATTTGGGAACACTTGGAAAAAACATAGAGATATAAGTTTTAATAGGAAGATGAAAAAATAATGAGGAGACCTAGAAACAGGGTGTGGCCCTTGCAAAATGGAAACAAAAAAGATATAGGAAACTTCAGAAAAGCTTCCAGACAAAAGTTTGCATTCTTAGGAAGGAGAGACAGTGAGAAAGGAGAAGCAAATAGAAACACAAGGAATGGCTCTTGTTTTTTTTCTTTGTTTTTGCTGGTAGTCTGATTTGATCATGATACATTTTCTCCACTGATAATGTTGAATCATCACAGTGTATGCCATAAATACATATAATTATTATGCATCAGATTTTTCTCTTAAAAGGGAGAAGTATTAATTTCCACATGTTATACCTCAACAAGAAAATTTTCTTATTAAAAAATTATTGTTTGGGCTCTCTACATCAGTGAGATTATTACAAACTCATCATCTAAAGTCAATGAAACTTTGGTTATTTTTTTTCCTGGAAATGTGAGGTGACTGTACCCTGCTGTTGCAATAAAGTCTTTTCCTGGGGTGATGCAAACACACATCTCCCCAGATAGGACACCAACAACAGACAAAAAATGACTACATCAAAACCAGTTTGGTGAACCAATAAGTTATTGGGATTGCTTTCAGAGCAGGGTGAGAGGTTGCTTACAGAAGCATTAGATGACTCAAACTCAAAAGCAGCCTCACTAGAAAAAGTCTCATGACATCCAGGATGATGGCCTCCCGATTGCTGCTTCAACTCAAGGCAGCTGCATCACCCAAAATCTCACCCAGCATGGGTGACTACTCACAGAAGCTGCATCTCTGGAGCACACTTCAGTTGGAGAGTCTGGAGCACACTGCATCACTTGCAGGCAGCTCCATCTGAGAATCACCCTCCCCAAGCAATTGTTTCCCCTTTAGATAGCTTTAGGGCATGATCTTGAAACCCTTTCCCAGACTTGTTGACTTCCTGAGTCTCTAGAATTTCCTTCTTGCACTGCTTGCCTCCAAGAAAGGGATGCTTGTTTCTAGCTAGCATCCTGACTCCCCATGTCTCCTTTCTCTCTTCTGCATGGACACAACACCTACTCACCACCTGCAGACAAGCATGTTGGCTGGGACAGTGGACCTCAGCCTGGGTGTTGTTCTCAGTACCTGAGTAAATCTTCTCAGTGTTGTGCAGATGTGACTGCGTGGCTGCATCACCTGAAGAGTTTGCAAAGTCACTTAGACATCAACACCCCAAGCCCATGGAATCAGACCTACCTACTCAGCATCTTTAAGAATGATATCTGACTCCGAAGCCATGTCACCTCTCAGAATTCCTCTCCTACTCTTCCCAAATCATACTACTTTGGCAAGTTGACCTTTTTGCTATTTGTACTATTTTACCTACTGCCATGTAACAGCTTACCAAACTCTTAAACAAAGGATGTTTATTATTTCACAGTTTCTGTGGGTCAGATACTAGGACACAATTTCCCCTGTATAGTATCTGACACAGGCTAGGTGCCCAGTAATCCTTTGTGGAACACAACAATTTGTAGCAGTGTCAGAATATTTCTTTGTAAAATTCTGAGGTCTTTGGGGAATTGCTTTGTAGAAAAACAAGTAGCCTCTCCCAACTATATATACCCCTCCATCTGACAGTTGTATCTGTTCTCATCCCAAATTCAACCATTATCCAGGAAAATGTTCACTTTAGTCTGGATGTGGCAATAAGGACTGACTTTTCAGTCAGGTTCATCTGAAAGAGACCTAGAAATGAGGCCTGTTATGCAAGTAATTTATTAAGGAAGTGTTCTCAAGAGAAAATGGTAAGGAAATGAGATCAGAAAGACTGGGAATCAGTAGGATTCAAGCAAGGGTGGGATCAGGAAATGTCCAGCCTCAAACGTATCCCACAGGGAGATCAGGAGCATGAGTTACAACTTCAGAATGACCCTCCCCTTGACCAGGAATCTAGACTTTCAACTCTACAAATAGCCCATTGATGACACATAATGAACACCTCTAGCAAGTCAACGTGTCCTGAGGGAGGAGTCACACAGGCCAGAAAGGTCCAGTGAGGAAACTAAGATCTGGAAGGAGTGTGGTTAGTGTCCACTATAACGAATGTAATAAATATGCCCCAGCATCCTTCAAATGTAAGTATGATCCAGATTTAGAATAAAATAAAATGGAACTGCCATTCTGTCACATTTAATCCTTACCACAGAATCCTATGACATAATCACAACCATTCCTATGTTAACCAAAGCTTATAGAAAGGCAGGGACTTGTTCAAGACTATGTACGTACTTATTGCCTCAGCCAAACTCGGATTTATGTATCACCTCAGAATCTATGTTTTTCATTGATATTTATCCAGTAGAGGAAAGACAAGGCTAAACAGATATCCACTGATAGAAAATGGAATGTGCCCCCTCATTCTTCTGAAATAGTAGATACTCAGTAAATATCTGTTAAGTAATGGAGAAGTAATTGCCATACAGAGATCTATTTGATACAATAGACCATAAACATAAACCATAAACTGGATACACACAAATCTAATTCCCACCCCAAGATGTTTTAAAGTAGAAATGATATAAATTTTATTCTATTCTGGAGTGGTCTAATAAGATACCAAAAGAGAAGAAATTATTGTTAAATACAAATGTGTATCCCAAAAGTTTTAGTCTTATTTCTTCTTTCGGTGAATTTGAATGAATTTCCCCAGTGACAATTCCACGGCAAGTATTTTCAATATTGGGAAAGATGGGAATCTCCTTCCTTCCCCAAGAGCAAGGATAGAGACAATACATGGACATCAAATTCAGTTTAAAAGAGGCCCTGGTGGGGGAAGTACTACTATTATTTTGCTCAATAAACATACTGTTCCCATCAAACTGCCACTAAATGTTATTTTTATGCCCATAGATTGGCTTTAGTCGGAGAGCTTCTTTTTGAAGTGGGTAGTGACTACTGTGGAGATTCAAAGCTGGTTAGCATGCTGAGAATAAGTAACTGGTGAATGCTTAACCCTAAATGTAACATCTATATCATCCCTCCCCAGCTCAGAAAACATCGCAGAAGAGTGGGTGAAGAGAATGTAAGAGCCCCAGAGCCAGAGAATGGAGCTACTGCTGTGGAGCTGTGCTTACAGGCATGACATGGCCATTGTACTCATGAACTCACAGACGCTGTGGTTACCTACACAAGACCTGTCAACATTCTGTCATGGATATGGGGAGGGGATCATGCAGCCCCACTGCTGACTGAGGAATTTGGCAGTTAATTGTTGCTGGGGGCAAGGGAAGACATTTTCTTCAATAATGTAGCCTCTAATAAGTTGCCAATTTCCAGCAAATCACCCCAATGCATGTGCATACAAGCAATCCTGATTTAAACTCAGTTGGTCACACACACACAAAAAAAATCCAAGGACAAGTGGGAGTAGTTGGAAAGAAGGAGGGATTCAGTCAGATTGTGAGGGGTACAAGAGAGGGTGATGAGGTGAATATGACCAAAATATATTGTGTACATGTATAAAATAATCAAGAAAATGAGAAAATGAAAATTCAGCCAAAACTCTTACTGAAATGTATATTCTCTATTCTGTCCCATGGATCCGTCTGTGAGGCTTTGTTAGGCAGACACCTGCTCACCATTCTATGTTGTTCAGCCACTGGAGCACACCTGGGGCCTTCCAAGCACACAGAGGCAAAAGGTGTACAGTCCAGGTGAATGTGATGTGGCCATGACGCCAATCAATGAGGATTTTAAATGCTTTAGTGTTAGCATTGGAGCTATCTGGGTTTTGATTTAAATTGTGCAGATAGGTTTGCAGGGAGTTAGCCCCCCACTCCTCTCTTTATAGTAACCAATAGCAATCTTTCCCATGTAACATTGTAGGATCACATAATAGGATGAAACTAAGAAGTCTTTGGGTTATTTTATCATTTTGCCAAATTATAATAGATATGCAGAGGCATGTGTGAGTGGAGAGCTTAATCAAGTTTCCTAAGTGAAACAAGCAAGACGAACATCAGAACTGTCACAGCGGGAGGGAGGCCTCCCCAAGCTCACTTCTTATAACTGCTGCACACACACCCCAAGAATAAAAACTCTCCTGGCTTCTCACACCATGCATCGGTTGAGCCTGTTTTTGTCCTTTACATAAATGGAATCCTACAGTGTGAATTCTTTTGTGCTTGGCTTCATTTGCGCAACATTATTTGTTGAGATTCATCCATGTCATTGCATTTAGTTGTAGATCATTTATTCTAATTGCTGTATATTATTCCATTGTGTAAAAAATATGCCAGGATTTATTTATCCTTTCTACTGTCAGTGAGGATTGGTGTAGTTTCCAGGATTTGGCTATTATGAAAAAAATACTAGTACAAACTTTTTTTGTACATGTGTTTGGTGCCATTTTTTTTGGACACACACCTAGAAGTGCAAGTGCTGGGTCATTAGTGGGAGCACGCATTCCATTTCATAGATGACAGTGACTAGCTCTTGAATGGCATTTTCACATGGGACTTTCCCCTGTGTGTTTTAGCCTGTGATTTTAAACCTCTAACCATAGCCTGTTAACCAGAAACTTGCACAGAACTAGCCAGTTAGTAACTACACAACTTCAGGTCTTCCCTTCCCAAAACTGCAAGTTGCTGAAAGTCATGAATTCTCTGGAGTTCCCGAAAGCACTTTATCTTCTGTAGGTGCTCTGAACATGTCTCCAGCCTCCCCCACCACACACACACACACACACACACACAAAGAAGGCAAATTAGGGGCAAATCCATGCTGTTGGCAATTCAAGTCCCAAGATAGATGGTTTATAGCACTTGAAAACAATTTTTGCTTTTGGTAGGAAGAAGTTTTCACACAGTCTAAAGCAATTAAATGAGGCCTTTGCAAGAGATGGAGATTGGATCAGAGCTCTTCCCCTTTCCGTTCACACCACAGCAGAGGTCCCAGGAGGGCCATCAGAACAGAGATCGGCTGGTACCTCTTACAGTCCTACCGAGAGGCCTTCTTGACTGTCCGAAGTGGCATGTAAATCACAGCTATGTGAAGCTTTGGAAATCTATCTTTTGTTGCTAATCTCTCTGTTCTGAGGGGGAGTAGGGTTGTAGAAAGGCCTGTGACACTTTGCAAATCAACAAACAAGTTCCAGACGACGGTTCCCGCCCTTGCCAAAGTTGTGGTTCTGAGTTTTAATAAGCTCATTGGGATTTATTCTTGTTACTGTACTTTTCTCATTAGCTCCTTGAAGTTACTGTTGAGGACTGTGGGGTGGAGGCCCCAAACCTCAGCATTCTTCTAAAGGGCTCACCCCCACAGGAAGAAGGAGAGTCCTGCCTGTTCATGGCCTCAGCAACATGCCGCCTGCCTCGAACCACTGCCTGGAGTGGAGGAGAGCTCGATGACAGGAGCTAGGTCGGAGCCCAGGACTGTCAGAGAAGGAAGGACTCTGCAGACACGCAAACAAGTTTCTCCACATGTGTACTTGTGGGGATTCAGGAAGCGTTGCCTTAAATGGAGCCTCTCCCAAACATCCTGCCTCCCAGCCTTGATTGCTTTCCTCCTGAACATGGGGTTTTAAAAAAAGGATTTAGAAAATACTCTTTGTCTGATCAAAACTGCAAACTTGTGAAGACACCACCATTTTCTTTCACACTGACCTGATAAGAATTCACTTATAACAAGACTTCCGATCTGAGTTCATGTTTGCAATTCTAGGTTTCAATAGGTTTGTGTACTTGAGTCAGGTGGGGGGGGAGAAATAAAAAGGTTTTTTCCCAAAAAATAACTGAAAATTGAAGTTTAATATGAATATGCTACACTTAACAAATAGTGATGTTCTATTATACTCATTATGCTATTATATGAGGCTAATGTAATTAGTTAGCCCGTTTCTTGGCTCCTTGGTGCCTCTGAGAACCAATTTAAACTTCTTGTCCTTCTTGTTGTTATCCAGAGAAATAGTGAGACAGTCTTTTAAAACTTTTACCCACCTCTAACCTTGCTTATCTTTAAGAATGGATAGTGTACAGCCTAAAGACCTTGGTGACAAGATCAAATGAAGCTAGCTAGATCCAAGATGACCACCTCAATGACCTCGCTGAGACCTCAGATCCCATTATAATTCTAACTACTTCCAAAATGACACCCCTCAGTGCCAAGACAGTGGATGATTGTCAGGACATGATCAGAAAGAAGCATGAAAGAAACAAAGAGAGATGAGATCATATTTCACACAAAATATCCACCCAATCCCAGAAAAAAATCTTAAAAGGTACAAATATTCCTCCACTTAATTACCCTGCCCCATTCCATACCCCCTCATTTCCTTTATCCAATACCTATGGCTTTCCACCCCAATGGGCAACAAGTTCCTTTATGAGCCTTAGTCTCCTGCTCTTCCATTGTCTGGCGAGTGAATTAACTTAACATTATTTCAATTTCATGTCCCGATTTTTTGGCAATAAAACTGAATGAAAAGATCCTATTTTTACACCTAATTAAGTATATTCTTTGTACTGCTTTCTCTATTTTCATGTATGTTTTCTGCTCTCATGGCATGAAGATCAAATTGTTACCTCAGCGTCACCTTCTCATATCCATGTGCTTCCCATCCTCTCTTCTTCAATGACCATCTTAATTCTCCTTATGATCTCTTGGAAAACTGGGACAAGACTCATTGCCCATATCATAACAAGAGGGTGCCAAAGTCTCCTTGAAACTCCATTATTGGGGATGGGAAGTTCTTCCTTTGAATGCATGAAGACCTAAGTTTAATCCCCAGAACACATTTAAAAATTCCACGTTTGAAGTTGCACCCTTATAATCCCAGCACTGGGGAAATGGAGACTGGAAGATCTCTGGGACTCCATGGTTAACCAATCTAGCCTAATAGGTGAGATCTGGGCCAATGAGAGACCCTGTCTCAAAGAAGGTATAGGGTGTTCCTAAGGATAACACCCAAAGTTATTCTTTAGCCTCCACATGAACATACACACACGTACACCTGCACATGTTAACATGCACATACATGAATACACATACACACATGCATTAAAAACTTGAATTTTGTACTAATTTATGTTGCATACATCCAAAGGAATCTGGAGACTTATCATTCTATAGCACAGCCTACCTCAAAGATTTTTCAAACTTCTTTTCTCAGTTTCCCACACATCATGCCTGTCATGGTTTGATCCAGGTGTCCAACACAAACAAATGAATGTGTTCTGAGTGAGAAATCCCCAGCTGAGGGCAGTTTGGGTTTTACAACCTCGCTAGAGCTGTGTTGTTGGGGGCAGACTTATGGGGGTTATAAGCCAGCTTCCCCTTGCCAGTGTTTGGCATACCTTCCTACCATTGTTTGCAGTGCTGTGGCAGAGGTGATGTCCACCCTCTGCTTATGCCATGATTTTTCCTACCATGATGGAGTCTCCCCTTGAGTCCATAAGTCAAATAAACCCATTCTTCCACAAGCCACTTTTGCTTAGGTTTTTTTCTGTGCAGCAACTAGAAAGTTGACTGCAACAGATTTGGTACCAGAAGTGGGGTTATCTGCTGCTGCTAGAACCCAAATCTTGTGGCTTGGCCTTTTGGAAATGATCTGTAGGAGGAATGTGGAGGGATTTGAAATTTTGTCCTAAGAGATTCCTTGCAGTGCTGTGAGTAAAGCTTGATGGATCATTCTGGTCAGAGTTGAAAGAACTATGGATTGTGAGGTTTGGCTTACGAGGGTGAGAAAGAACTTTATCAGGACTGTACCAGAAGCAGTTTTTTGTGAGAGGCTTGCTGTGTTCTGCCTCCCTGTGTCCTGGGCACCTGTGCAGGGTTGTTTTAAGTAAATATGGACTGGTTGGAGGTGCCAAAGCCTAGAGGAGTTAATCAACAGCTTTTAATTTGGTCAAGTAATCCACTCAGTGATGGGGAACCCTTCACTGGAATTAGGGACTCAGGGTGAAATGCATTGAGAACCAAATTCTTGGGCCCCCAAAGAGAAATTCACTTTACAAGGGAATTGCAAAGATGTTACTCACAATAGTACAATGGTACATTTCATGTAATTTTATACTTAGCCCTAAGATATGATAACATATACTGTAATATACATTTTACAAGAATTCTAAAACTTGCTAGTTTTGGAGCCTCACAACAACCCTTTCAGGCAGCAGAACCAACTGTAGGTCAAGTTCACAAAGGAGGAGATAAAACAGATCCATAAATGCATTATTCTGGGCTTCTGGCTCATACGTGGTATTTTTCTCACTATAACATACTCTCTTTATTTGAAATGAAAACCCCTGTTATAAAGATATACAAAAAGCCTACCATAACACCTGAACTTTACCATTATGTATTTGTTTCTTAAATGTAAGTATTATATTCCATGAGAATAAGTTGTAGAATAGCTGAAGCTGCAAAGAAACTAGATTGAGAAATAAGTTGCCTGAAACCCCAAACCAGATTTTTATTTAAATATTTGTCCTTGAAGAAGGAATATATTCTGTGCCTGTGATCTACTTACTAGTCTGTGATTTGGGGCAAATTACCTTAGGATAATAGCTTCCTTATCTATAAAGAGAGTTCACATATCAAGATAAGAGTGACACTGTAAACCCATGCACTCTGGAAATTCTTAAGTTGCTACACAAATGTCAATATGTCCATATTTCATATACAAGCAGTATTTGTTCACTTCTGTGGACTAAGAAGAAGGTCAGATTATTGGGGGAAAGAAAACACTAAAACCTCAGCTCTGATAAAATAAATCAGGTTTTCCACCAACATAAAATGCACCTTTTCCAATATACAAATTTCATGGGTAAATGCAGGGAACCAGAGGAATGTTTGATGAGTAGATAACTGAGCTAGAGCAGTTCTGGATCCAAGCTCTTTCCTCAGATGTTCACATCTAACCCTCCCTCTGCTCAGTTGGGCATCCCATGCTGTCAAGTTCCATTTTCAGAATCCTCCATATAGGCTCTCTTTACAGAACTTAATAAAAAAGAAACAGAAGCCAAAGAAAGGTACGTGAACTTGCTTCACCTCTTGGTCCACCTATGTGGATCCATATTCAGCTTCTTTATAAGGTTCTGCCCCCAAATTACACTGTCTTATGCACGGGCAAGAAAAAGGAAGTAAGTGGGGGTAGGAAGAAGAGGGAGTTGGTTGGCTGGTTCAGGTCACAGACACAATAGGTTCTTTTAAGAAAGAGAAAGAAATTCTTTTTAAAAAATATCCAGATCTGAGCATCTGTACAAAGACATAAAAATAGAGTTCCTTTCTTTAAATATAAACAGATGTATGATGCCCATCAGCTCTCCATTGAATAATAAAGCCTAAGTATCTAAAGGCAGAATGTGGCTGGATGTTTATGAGAAATTATATTTAAAAAGTCCTATTGTCTAAAGAGCTATAGTTAAGATAATCAAATTCACTTTTTTATTCAACAAGCATCTATTGAATGTCTGCTTTGCGGTCAGAGACTGCAGTAAATGTCAGGGTCCTCAGAGGTAGGAGGCCGGGGCCCTGGAGGCTAACATAGCCATAAACTAACAGAGGAGATAAGATATCAAAAAAAAAAGCTGAAATAGCTTGTATAGAAGGAGAGAGTAGAAAAAAGAAAGAAGGAAGATAGGAAGAATAAAGGAAGGAAGGAAGGAAGGAAGGAAGGAAGGAAGGAAGGAAGGAAGGAAGGAAGGAAGAAAGGAAGGAAGGAAAGAAGGAAGGAAGGAAGGAAGAAGGATAGAAGATGGTGGGCATCTGAACTCCCAGTGCACCTACCACAGGAAAGGAGAAGACTCCCTTGGAAGCTTAGGGGCCATTTAACATGGTGAATGCAACAGGAAACAAGATACTCTGTCTCAAATAAGGTGGAAGGTAAAGACCAACACCCAAAAATTTCCTCTGACCTCCACATGTTGCAGTATTCACACACACCCACACACACATGAACACATCATACATAAAAAATTAAAAATAAGCAAACAACAAAAGAATAGTAGAATTAGAATAGATCTAGGAAGTCATCTAGATGAATGATAGCATTCCTTTCTGACATACCATTGTCTACTCCCCTGTGGGTCAGCAAGTAGCTTGAGGATAGTTATATTATTCTAGGCCTTAGTATAAACAAAGCATAAGTCCAGTAATGTTTTATGGGAAAAGAAACAAAGTGACAATTTACCCATCATATTCATTTAAAGATATAGAAACTGGGCTGGAGAGATGTATCACTAGTTAAGGCACTTGCCTGCAAAGCCTAAGGACCTAGGTTCAATTCCCCAGTACTCACATAAAGCCAGATGCACAAGGTGGGGCATGCATTTGGAGTTCATTTTCAGTGGCTACATGCCCGGGAGTGCCCATATTCTCTTTATATATACATATATATCTGTCTTTATCTCTCCCTCTCTCAGAAATAAATAAATAAACATAAAAAATATAGAAACTGAGTCCCTGAGTTACAAAGGCCAAAATTCAAAACAAAATCCTAAATGGCAAAGACAAAGTTAGAACCTGGGTCTCAACCCCAGGACATCATGGTACCCTCCTACAATCATCCTTGACCAACAGAATGCCTGGATCACAGGGTTTCTAAATATTATTTTCTCCCATCTTTCCCTGGGAATACCAACTCCACATGGAATGCAAAAGAACAGAGGTCAAAATTTGAAGCTTTGCTTTTTCAATGTAGTAGATCACTGAAACCCTCAATCTCACCTCTGACATTGTCCCAAGATTCTATAGATGCTGAAAGCAACAGAGGTGAGATCAGCCTGCTTTCCCATAGTCTCATCTGATTCCTACTGTATAGCATTAGCAGGACAGAAATGCTATTCCTTATCTTTCAGGTCATACCTGAAGGGCGACTGAATCACTGAGCATTGCTGACCCATGCATAGCGTGTGGACCACTCTTTATCTGTTCTTTCAAGCAGTAAATGGTCTTCCTCTTGGCCTGATACTATTTGTATTGCTGTATAACTCATACTGTGTTGTTGATGGTAGTGATGCTTTTTATTTTCTATTTGGCTTTCGTTACAATTACTTGCACTTTGAAGTTAAGAATTATATATAAAAGTTAAGGTAGTAGGAATACTAAGCCTAAGATTTTTAAAAAGAAAGTCAAAAGGTAGACCATAGCCATGGTCTCCAAACAGTCTTTCCTCTAATCCTCTCAGTGCAAAGAAAGGCGCTATTATTTCACCACTAAGAAAACTCAACCTCTGGCAATTACCCACACTCATCACTAATCAATGGTACAGTTCCATATAATCCAAGACATTAGACTCCACATCGACTTGGAATTTTTTCTATTAACCCAAGGCAGGGCAAAGTGTAATTAGCAAAATCCATCAGGTCAAAATAAAATGAAAAGGAACTAGACTCAAGCAAATTAAACTATTTTTAGAATTTGATTCCTTTACCTCAAACATACTCTTCATATGAGGGCACCATTTCAAACCTAGAGAGGTGTTGATTTTGATTATGCTCTTTGATTAATGAAAATAAAAGCCATTAGTGTGCCATGCAAGTAAAAGGATGTTTTGTATAGAAATTGGCTCAGAAACATAATTAAAGCTATGAGCCAGGCTGGGGAGATTGCTCAGTGGTTAAAAGTGCTTGCTTGCCAAACCTGATGGTCTGGGTTTGATTCCCCAGAACCTACATAAAGCCAGGCACACAGGGTGGCACATGCATCTGGAGTTCACTTACAGAGACAAGAGACCCTGGTGTGCCAATGCAAATTCTCCTCCCTCTCTCTCTCTCTCTCTCTCTCTCTCTCTCTGTCTCTCTGCAAATAAATAAAAATATTTTTAAAAAAGAACTATAAGCTTCCCTTGAAAGGCTCCAGAATTCAATCATAGTGCTTATTACATAGGATTCTAAAGACTCAGCACCTCCAATTATGGCTGCACTTTCTAAATGGACTGCACAGGTATACCATACTGAAGGCAGAAAGACGCTTTATCAGGAAAGCCAACAGGTCATGCTGAGTTTCTGAATTAGTTGTTCAGGGGTTTTTGGCACTTTATTCTTCAATTCTGACATCTTAATCTGTACTTGAAGTGTAAACTTACTTCACTGGGGTCAGCTGCTCTTCCATTTCTGAACACACAGTCTGATATTCTCCCTCTACAAGTAGACACTGTAGGGATCTTGTCCCAGGAAAACTTACTTTTGCTTTGAGTCGTCAGAAATACTAGTGTATCTCCACAGAGAATTATTTTCCAGGATTAGTTAGATTTGAAATATTTAATTATCCAGGAAAACATTAAAAACAACCACATCTACATGAGGCTTAAATGAACACTTTCAAAACCATTAAAGTCCCTCAATTATATCCAGGGAACATTAATATAATCTATATTAATTTAATTCATTATATATGATGGAATTATCATTCACACATACAAAGTGTAACAGGGAGTCTGAGGATAGAAACTGTGGCTCCTTTTTGAAGGGATTCATTCATTAATTGAATATAACACATTTGATAGGTTTGAAGAGACTGTAAAACAAATATCATAAGAAATTTAAGGCTGGAAAGATGTCTCAACCATTCAAGCTGCTTCCTCCAAAAGCATGCAACCCCAAATTCAATCCCTACTTCCAAAAGGCTTATGGCAATGGTAGGCAAAGCCTGGAGAATTCCAAAGCTCATGGGCCAGCTAGTCTGGCCTTCCAAGTGGCAAAGAGAAAGGGTAAATGAGAGAGTGAGAGAGATAGAGAGAGAGAGACCCTGACTCAAACACGGTAGAAGGAAAGGACTAACACTCTGAGAAGCCCTGTGATCTGCACATGCCCATACACAAACATACATGCATGCATACATATATATACATGTATACTCATATATACATGTGTACACACACACAAATAATAAAAGAAGAAGCAGTCAAGGAACTTTGCTATCTGCTCCTATTTGCTACACTCAGATTGAATCCATGCAGGAAAAATACCATTCAAGTCTAGACTGAACTAGTGGTAGCATTGATATCTGCTATCGCAAATGATGTCAAGTATTCTGACAGGTCAGACTTTATTAAGAATTCATGATATATAAGAACCCCTCCTTCTGTGACCTCCTCAAACTTGGCCTTTCTTAGCTTTTCTTCTCTCATCACATGCCAATCCAAAGATGCCCCCCACCCCACCCCCGCTTTGCACTAGCCTCTGGAATCATTCCTCTCTTGATTTCTGACCCCTTTGCCTGGGTTTTTTCCATTGCCTTGTCATGACATATGGCAGAGATATTCATGACATTGTCAAACTGCTCAGTGGCCTTCTGGCTCTTGACTCTGCTTTCACATTGGCTGTGAGATCTATTCATTCTTGAAATGAACTCGGCCTCAATCTTCTCCACTCATACCAGTCCTGGGGGGGGGGTCCAAACATGAAACAATAATTGCAATAAGATACATAAAATATTGTGATAGGTCTAAGTCCAGAATTCCATGGGAACTCACAAGAATAATACAATTTTTGAACAGAAATAATGGAACTAAAATGTTTGCCTGCAAAAGGTTTGAGTTGGAAGAACCTCTAAGAGCAGGATTCACCTGCACTGAACTATAAGGAAAAGCAAAATGACCAAATGTAACACTCCAAACATAAGTATGCTTATACTGCTACTTTCAGAGAATTTCTTCTCCCAAGGTCCAATATAGCATAAAATCAAATATCTCATGTTAGGAAGTACTTAAGAGACTGGATATTTAGTAAAAATCTTGTTAGGGAGTCTTGCATCCTCATTTAACTAGCACATACTTGTCTATAAAATATTCTGAGCCAGTGTGAGTGACAGAGCAGGAAATATCAAGATGGAACGGAGGTCTGGGCCTCATGAAGCTTACTGCCGGCAATAAGGACCAACAGGAAACATATCATTGCAATGCAGGATAATGAATGCAAGCTCGGACTGTAAGCTTGAAAGACTGAGGGATGGAACCTGAGACCTGAGTGGGAGTAGAAGGGGAAGAGCAGCAAAGGAAAGAGGACACACCCAAGGAGGAGAGCCATGGTGGTTCACAGAAGGTGTTATCTATTCCAACAAGAAGTTTGGATTGAAGCCTGACGCAGGGGCGGAGCCATCCAAGGAGATTAAGAGATCTACAGTGATAAGATTGATTTTTAGAAAACCATCACTGTGGCAGTAACAAATAGGTTAAAGAGGAGATTAAGCAGTAGAAAAAAATTACACTGGTGTAAGTGATGTGGCGAAGCATGGCAAAACCGCACAGTTCAAGCCCAGTGTTGAGAACACCGACACACAGGGAAGGGAAAGGAGCAAGTCGAATGAAAGCAAGAAGGGGGTTCACTGCCTCTGGTGAGTAGTCCCCTAGCCGCCTCCACACCTCCCTTTCAAGTACATGGAGCTTCCAGGAAAACACTGCAGTTTTCATGATGCTGAGGTCCTGTTGGGACCAACATGATGTGAATGTTCACTCCCATAACTCTGCTACACATGTAGGCTAAACAGTTGTTAGACAATTTTGCCCCATGCTTCCAGGAGAAGAGCTTTTGTAGTGTGCTTGGAGGATCTGGGAATCTCAGGTCTTGCACTGGGTCCTATTTTTCCACTTACACCATTGAGCTGGAGCTTGATGAATTAAGAGACTGTTTCAGTGACGAAAATTAGACATACTGGGGGCTTAAATGCAGGTGAGGTATGCAAACAGATTGGAATGGCTGTTAAAGAAAACTGGTCAGAGCCATGTACAGTGGAGACAAAGATGACTCTGCCTTGTCCCTGATCTAAATGGAGACAGTGGTAACTATGAGACCTTCCAGCTAGTGAACTACTATAACCAAGAAAATAGATGGCTTCATCCTGAGGGTTATAGATTCTCTATTCATTGAGTAACACTGATCGTCTTCCATCTGAGATGGCTTAATTAGTGCTCATGTAATGAAAGAGAGCATAGATATCATCACGTGTTTTTTTTTCCAGCATTTCTGTCTTCAGGTTTTACTTGTTCTGTTGTGCTAAAACTAAGCACTGACAACATTTTCTCCTGTAGAACCAGTGTATGGGACTCCAAACTACTAAATGTCTTGTTGGAAGCATGTGCCATACACTCAATATTACTCTGCATTCGGTTGCATGCTGAATTCAGATTTGGTGTCAGGGCAGTAAATCCACTGAAGAGTATTTCTGACCAACTTATTTCTTTCCAGCCTTCAATCTTATCTTCTCACATGGTGAATGTAATAATTGCTACCAAAATTCCATTTTGAAGGAGCCATCCTGAATGGGTGTCTCCTGAGGTGTTTGATTAATTCCCCAGAGACTATGATGGAAAATTCTGTACTGGGCTCTAGAGGTCACACAAAGAAATGCATATGCCTCAGCCCTGGATAAAGTATCATCCACATTCCAGCAGCAAACTCTTTTAGAAATGTCGTCCCTCAGAGGACTTCATGCCAGACCCAATTAAAGTCATGGTAATAAAGAGTGTGGAAAGATGACACAAATAGCTAGAAAGAACCATGGAGTGTTAGAACTAAAAGAACTAGTCGAGATACTCTAGTCTACCTTTCTTTTTCCAGTTGAGAAAACTTAGGTCCTAACCACCAAAACTACAGATGTGTAGCACTAACAACACTGTCCCCAGAAAACCTGACTGCAGGTTCATCTGCCTCCCCCTTCTCCACATTACCACCTCAGAGAACTGCAAAGTTGTATGTAGCTGTGCTTTCTGGCTAGGATTCAGAAATGCTAGCAAGTGGAATTAGGCGCCCTCCTGTCCCAAGGTCATCTGTGTGCACCGGGCTATTAAGGGTAACTGCGGTGGAATGTTTGTAGACACTTAGATAAGAATCTAGCTGCATCCCTTTACTGGTGTGGGGGCCCAGGACCCCCAGGGAGAGGACTTGAACTGCATCCATAATTGAAGTCTAGACAAATACAGACATTTCTGATAGATTAGAGAGGTCTCAAGGGAAGCCATGCTCTAAAAAGCCACAACTGAAGCCACCAAAGGAAAAGTTACCCTAAGTAGGAAGAAGTCTTAGATGAGATAAGAATTAGAATTAAGGGCTTATGGTAGGAAAGGCAGCAGTTATTCTGGGTATAGTATGAAGCTATCTTTAAAACACTCTCCAGCCAGTTCCCAGGGATATCTATATACCCAAAGCAAAAGAGATAACAAAGATTTGTGAAAAAATGAATCTCTCAAAGATACCTGCATTTCCAAAGAGAAAATGACCTCCAGTGAGAGTTGGATAATGAGATGGAATGGCTTTGCTCCTAGGGAGCCAAGCAGCCTGGGCAAAGGAAACCTCCAGAGGAGCAAGACAAGATAAAGGGGACAAGCTTGCCTATGAGCACAGCCCTCAAGAAAGCAGAGATAGACAGAGATGGAGAGCACTGAGAAGAACAGATAAGTCAAAGGAAGGGGAAGGTATGAACAGAACGTCTACTCTGCCAAGGCCTTCACAGCAGAGGTGACTACTGTCACA
The DNA here is from genome assembly GCA_004024765.1 of Zapus hudsonius. Classification (NCBI taxonomy): domain Eukaryota; kingdom Metazoa; phylum Chordata; class Mammalia; order Rodentia; family Dipodidae; genus Zapus; species Zapus hudsonius. The sequence continues at coordinate 17,381 of PVHP010011300.1, read as the reverse complement.
GCCACGGGCAGTGAGGAGACATACCCACAACGCAGCGTGCAGCAGTGCCCTCACATGTCAACAGCAAAACAGAGCAGGGAAAGCACAGCATCTCTACACACACTAGTTAATTGCATAGATTAGGGCAACTCTATGCAACTACTACTCTAAAAGGACAGTGGTTGGAACAGACTATGGTACTGTAGGCTCTTTCCTCACTGATGTATTCCATTCGCTAAGTAGTTTGTTCAATACCACAAGGACAAAGGCAAGTATGTGCTGTAGGTTGGCCTTCCTGGGAAGAACAAGATTTCTTCGCCATTCCCAGCAAGGAAGGATAATCTTGGGTGAAAGGGCTTTCAGCAGAGGACAGTCTTTGGTAAGAGACTTCACTACAAACCATCAGTGACCAACTCCTAGCAACCGAGGCAATGGTTGTTTTAGTCCTCCAGGATGTGTTTGGTAAGCTCTTAAGTAATACAACAGCATAAATTTTTTTTCATTTTTTTTATTGTCCATAATGAATTACATTGTTTAGTGGGCCAACAATGAGTTGTTATCCCCAATTCCCCATTGCTCCCCTCCCCCATCCCTAGTCAGCTGGATATCCTCCTCCATGGGCCGTCTGGATCAGTCTTTGTGGTAGGGGACCATGGATAGCCCAGTCTACAGCCGGGTTCTCATGACCCAAGTGTGTTGTTACTGAGGGGTGCCATGCCTCTGGATAGTCTCCTCCACCACAGCTCTCACAATCTTTCCGCCCCCTCTTCCGCTCAGTTCCCTGAGTCGTGGTGGGTGAGTATTGAGACTGCTTTAGTGTTGTGAGCTTAGGGGTTTTTGTGTCGAGAATCATTGGTTTCTGTCTCACTGGCTTATCCTTTGTTGAATGAATGGCTATGGCTCCCTTGTTCATCCCATCATTCTCTGTGGGGTTCCATATGGATCCTCCACCATATGACTGTGGTGGCTCATCTCTTGCCAGGATCTCAGCTTTCTGCCTGCAGTCAGTTGGTAGGGTTATATGGGCCACAGCTCTCTCTTTTTTTTTTTTACAACAGCATAAATTATATGTGAGATGACATTTTTTTAAGAGTCCTAAAACCATAGATGAAAAGGTAAGGTTGAAGTTCAACCAGCTGACATGAGTATTGTCAGCAGATTGAAGAACAGACTATTCAAATTATATCAGCCAAAATCTACAAACAAGTGAGGTTTTATAGCATCCAGGCTCTGTAAGACTGATAAATTACCGGTCCAGCTAAAACCATATAGATTATACAAGGGTCTATTAGTTGCCTTATACCAAAAAAGTGTGTAATGGATTCATGGGCCTGTCACTCACCCGTTCTCCATCTCAGAACTCCATCCAGTAATGGAACACCTAGCTAAATGGAATTCCACATATCTGCTTCTTCGTGGCCATTCTTAGTGAAAATCTTCCAAGGATCTCCAAAGCAGAAGTTTTGGTAACTGTATTGAATAATAAAGTTTAGACTCAACACAAACTGGGGTCCCTATTGTCCACCTTCAATACATGCCTTCAAATTACACTTGGGACTGCCATGGTCCTATGGGGAACTCACCACCATCTAGATGAAAAGCCTGCTTGTCTGACTCACACAAGAAGCACTAATCTGTGACTACATGATTACATGACAACGTGCCCCACAGAAAGTGTGGCCCAGATGCTACAAAATCAAGCTAAACTCTCCTATAATGATGAGGAAGGGAGCAGGTCAAGAGAGAAGTAAGACATGTAAACAGAAGTGCACATTTTGTGCAGAAGTAGGTCACATCAGGAGGGTCATGAGCATTCTTCCCCAAACCACCTGACAGTTGCTTGCCAAACCTCTTCCTTTTTATTTCCTGGAAGAAGGGAGTGCAATTTCCTAAGGAAGCTGTGATGGTTAGGTTTTGTTGTCAACTTGATCTTTTTAATTATCTTGGGCAGGTCTCTGAGGATGTTTACAGGAAGGCAGACTCTCAGTAGGGGGCAGGATGTAAAGAAGCTAGAAGTAAACATCCTTTCCTGTGTGGGCAATGCAGGAAGGAAATTCCAGAGACTCAGGAAGCCATTAAGTCTGGGGAAGGGTTGTAAGACCCTACCCTAAGGCTATATAAAGGAAAAGAAATTCTCCTTGGCCCCTTGCCTGTTCCCTGTCCTGTCTGTGTGTTGTAGGTGATGGGTTTTTCTCTCTGCTTGGACCTGTGAAAGAGGGCCAATCTCTTTCACTGTTACAGAACTTCCCCTCAATCTGTAGTTTAAATAAATACTTTCCTCCCATAAACTGTGCCTGGTTTGAAGATTCATCCCAGCTACAACAGAAGCCTACCCATTTTTGAAACCTCTTGTTATTAAGTTGTTCATTATTCTGAACTTAAGACTGGAACCCTCTAATTTCCATTTCTGGTTCTAACTCTGTCCTCCAGAACATTCAGGAATGTCTGTGTTCCTTTTTGTGGGTTGAATTTTTTGCATGTGTGTACATGTGTGGTGTGTCTGAGTCTGTGTGTGTGTGTGTGTGAGTGTGTGTGTGTGTGTGTGTGTGTGTATGTGTGTGTGATAGGTCCAAGGGTGACATTGGGTGTCTTCCTCAATTGCTCTCCCCCTTCTTTACTGAAGCAGGTTTTTCATTTGAACCCAGGGCTTACCCATCAGCTAGTGTAGCTAGCCAGCTTGCTCCGGGGACTCCCTGCCTCCACCTCCTGAATACTGGAGTTGCAGGCAGGCAACCACTCCTACCATGCCTTTAAATGAGTCCTGGGGAATTTGAACTCACAGTTGCATGGCATCTTGTCAAGTCTCCTTGCCCCATAATATAGTCTTACATTACAGATTCCATCAAATAGACTTAGATATCCATACCATAATGCACATACAATTACCCTGCTAATATGTGTAGTCCTAAAGTGCATTTGTCTGTGCCTCAGCCCTGAGGCTGATTCAATAGGTCTCAGGTGGAACCTAGGGCTCTACCCTGTTTAACAGGCTATCCAAAGACCTTGCTTTCAGAAACACTGCATTATAATATGAGTTATAGGAACAGAGGTTTTAGATTTACCTCTGGATTCCTGGCATCTAGGAGATACTTTAATGAAAACATATAAGCAGATATCATTAGCGGTTTCCTGTATGTCTTTTTCTTTCAGAATAAATGTGTCCGGTGTTTTTCATAATAAACCCTTCATAATCTTGTCACTGTCCTCTAAAGTTATATAGTGGCTAATATCCCAGTTAAAGTATGGTATCTAAAGGCCAATTCACCTTTCACATGGTCAGAGATCAGTGCTTCTAAGGCAGGATACAATTGTAATGTCTTCTTTCAGCAACCAAAATAAGACTGGCTGACCGTGGTCTATATTGCACTTATATCCAATTAAAATTTCTACCAACTACTCCCATTTTGAATTGAGATAATTATTTTTAAACTTAACTACAGTGAGTTTCTCTTAGGCCTATTGTTTTATCTCATTCAGTTCATCTTATTCTCTGAGTATGCCAAAAGTATTTGAATCTTCATTCATCCACTATATTAGATATTCTTCCAAGCTATTAAGCATCTGAAAATTTTATAAGAGGCTGTCAGTGTCTTCTTTCCAATCTAGTAATTAAAACATTCAACATAGCGATGGCAGAACCAGAGCTGGAGACTGAAGTGTGTCTGCACCTAGCTGTGTTTCTCCATTTATCCATCCTTCCGCTTGTCAACAAGGATATTGTGAGCAGAACTGGATGTGCTAGGAAAATCACAGACTAGGACTTCTGAACTTATTCCTGCTCTATCTGCCACAAAGGTGAGGGTCACCTTAGAAAATACCTCCAATCTTCCTTTTTTCTTTACTTAAAAATATAGGATTTGAACTAGATGTACTCTAAGATCCCTAACAGCTCTAAAATTCCACAATTTCTGGTATCTTTTTGTAATAAAATATTTCTAATATTAGTAATCGCCTCAGAGAGGAGAGAAAATAAGTGAGTTTGACATGACTTTTTAACCAGTGAACTTGTACTGGCTCTTAGAGAAAATAGCATGCACTTCTAAACTCCAAAAGCTGTTTGCTTAATAATTCATTCTAAAATGGTACAGTTGTAACTCACCTCATAGACAAATGGAAAGCAAGAGTTTCTGATGTTCAGCTGAGATACAGCAAAGTTAGGGTATTACTTTCCCTCAGTGGTTTTCACATGGGTATGGACAGCCCTGTCCTGGTCAGCTGTGAGAATCAGCAGCAAAGTCTCTCATTTGTAACTTGGGAAATCTTTATTTCCATTTAAAATGGGGTGCTTCCCTTCTTTGAGTTTTAGTGATGCTCTGTGCTATATTTTGAAAGTGTTCCCCAAAACTCGTGTGATACAAGCTAGATCCTCAATGCAATGATGTTGAAAAGTGGGCCTGAAGGGAGGTCACTGGTCTATGAAGGAAAGTGAATGGATTTAATATCACAAGGGTGAGTTAGTTATGACAAGAGAGGATTTGTTATATAAAGGAGATTCCCTATGTGTTTCCCCCCCCTCTAGTTCTTTCTCCATGTTTTGCTTTCCACCATGTTGTGGCATAGCAAAAGGGCCCTCACCAGATGTTGGCCTAATGAACTTGGACTTTCTAGCCTTCAGAATATGAACCCATAGATTTCTGTTCATTAGAAATTACTCTTTCCCAGATATTCTATTACAGAAGCATAAAACAAGCCGATATATTCTGCTTTGTCATTTACAAAAAATAAGTAGCAGCAACAACATATACTTGGAAATTCTATCTTCCATGTTTTACTCTGTCTGAAAACAAATATATTTAGGCAGCTGAATGCTGTCTTGCTTTTATTTTCTTGACTCCAACCTTAACTCTTTACTCAGCTTTTGGTTTCTTAATAACTTTGTAACTAAAGAAGAGTGAAGGAAACAGAAGCCAGATAGGTCTTTATAATCTTTAAGAACTATTGACATTGCCTTATCTACCCTTACATAATGCAAGAACCTTCAGTACTCTTTCTTTCTTTCTGTGCCCAATTCCGCTTCTTTCTATCCTCACTTTAGTCTGTTTTTTTTTTAATCTTTTGTGATACGATGATCTTTAGATGGCTTTAAAATATGCATAACTAGGGCTGGGAAGATGGTCAGTGGATAAAGCATTTGCTGACAAGCATATGACCTGAGTTCAGATCCCCAGAACTCACATAAAGCCAGGCAGTAGTAGGATCTCTGCAAACCCAGTGCTGCTGGGTGCCAACGTTAGACTGGAAGCTCCTCAGAAGCTTGCCTGCCAGCCAGTGCATGCAGCAGCAAACAAGAAAGAGATCCTGACTCATAAAGGTGGAAGGCAAAGACAGACACGAAATGTTGTGTCCTCTGACCGCCACACGTGCATTGTGGCACATGTGAGCCCAAGTGCACGCGCACACACACACACACACACACACACACACACACACACACACACACACACACACAAATAAATAAGCATTAGGAGCCAAGGAGATGACTCAGTCACAAAAGTGTTTGAGGCTTGGAATTCACCCCCTAAAATCCACATAAAAATGCCGAGGGTGGAGGTACACACATTGAGAAGGTGGAGGCAGATGAATCCCTGGGGATCATTGGTCAGCCAATCTTACCTAATTGGTGAGTTCCAGGCCAATGAAAGCCCCTGTCTCAAAAAGGATGAATAGTGTTCCTGAGGATGACATACAAGGTTGTCCTATGGCTTCTATCTGCATGTGTGCACATGCCCATATTCACATATGTACCCACACAAACACATTCACACAAAGACACACACGCAATAAAAAACAACATATACATAAGAAAAAAGACCAGACTTTACAAAAGTCAAAGTGAAAAGCAGAGGAGTCATGCAGAAAATGGGGAGAAGGAGAAAGAAGAAGAAGAACAAGTCTAAGTGAATGAATTAGTATCAAGTGGTTAATTCAGAAAGTGATTTCCAAGTCCTTAGGGAAACACCCATAAGATTAAACACAGAGGCTCTGAGCTCTAGCGGCCAGACAAACAAATAAAATATGTCTACCAGAAATCAAATTAATTTGATGCTCACAGAATAATAGCAATTAAAACAACTAGTTTAATGTTTCATTTTATCTTTCCTCTGAGATTTTTTATTTATGAGGACATAAAAATAGTCAAATTATGTATTGTTTTCCCAATAAAGGTACCTTAATATAAATAAGTACCACAGGAGGATACAAACCAGTGCTAGATCCTTGAATCTTTATTACTCATACCTAGATTACTGAGTCTAATTCACTTCTAACATTTTTTTATTGATGATCTACTGTAGCTACAAAAAACAGGCATAGCTTCTAGAAGTCAGTTTTCTCTAAAGTTAGCTCCCTATAAATTATTCTATTAATGAAACTGCCATCCCAAAGTTGACTATATAGTATTGTATTTAAATGGATGCCTTGAACTGTGCCATACTAAAGCTGTAACCTAAGATTAGACAGCAATAAAACCAAGTAGATACCAAAACTTTGAAAGATTTGTCCTTTTTCTTACTATGTTTACCTCTTGAAGTACCAGATGGCAATTGTCTCGGGAAAATTCTGGGTATCATCTTTTCTCATTGTAGTAACTGATGCCAGAAATTAGAGAGTATTGATGTATATGATAAAAGATTTTTAAGACTCCTAAAATACCTTCAAATTACTTTTCTTAAGAACCAAGTGTATAGAAAGTGGAGAGTTATAATACTTTATTCTAAAGTCTCCAGATTTCAATCTATTTTGTCAAAATCCAAAGGAACGGTATGGACAGCTTGAAATGTGCTTCACAAGGAAGCTATTTTATACAGAATTTCATTACAGTGGTCCAAGGTATGATAACTAACTTTTGTGGTTAAGTAAAAGTGTGCTGTGGGCTGGTGAGATGGCTCGGTGGTTGAGGCACGTGCCTCCAGTGCCTAGGGCCCTGGGTTCAATTCCCCAGGACCCACATGGGCCAGACCCATAGGGTGGTGGCCCTGGTGCTTGCTCTCTCTCTCTCTCTCTCTCTCTCTCTCTCTCTCTCTCTCTCTCTCTCTCTCTCTGTGTGTGTGTGTGTGTGTGTGTGTGTCTGCTTGAAAATGAATAAATAAAATATTTTTTTAAAGTGTGCTGTACAAGCAGCCATAACATGGATTATACAAAATAATTGTCCCTGTTCATTACCATGTTCTATACTCATAAAGTACCAAATTCGTACAGAAGAAACTGTCCTTCAAAGACAATCTTCTAAGAGAATAGAAGCATATGGACCAAAGGAAAAGCTTTTCCTTCTTCCTAACTACTAAAGGAAGCTGTAAAGGAAGGTGGCTTACTAGAACCCAATAAGGTATACCAGTAAAGTAAGAATAGGGGGAACCTCTTCAACATGATGACTACTATTTACAAAAGAAAAGCAGCATATACCTGATACTATGCTTAATGTTGAGCAATACAGAACATCTCCACCAAAATCAAGACTAAAACAAGAAGGTGCCCACTTACCACTGCTTTTACCATCATACCAGAAGCCCTGGCTAATTCATTAATATTAGAGGAAATTAAAGGTATACTGAATGAGAAAGAAAACATAAAACTATTCTTTTTTGCAAATGGCATTATAGTTTACATAGGAATCAGAAAAGAATTGACAGAAAGGACCTAGATCTGTAAATAAGATAATAGTAATGTTGTAGAACACAAGACTAACAGTACATCTTGAAATGTAAAATATTATATCATCTATATTAGCAACTGAAAATGCAATACTTGGATCTAAATCTAACAATATATGTGCAAGATTTACATGAGTAAAATTATAAAACTCTGAGGAAAGAGGAATTAATAACAGAAAGGTATCCATGTTTATAGATAGGAAGACTCAATATTGTCAAGGTGTTAGTTCTTCCAAACTTGATGTATAGATTCAATGCAATTTCATCAACTTCCCAGAAAATTACTTTGTGGGTATCAGTGTAGAGACGTGATTCTAAAATTTAGAGGAAAGGCAAGACTCCCAATAGCCAGCCCAATATTAAAAGGGAAGAACAAGGCTGGAGGACTGACCACTTGCAACTTCAAGACTTACTATAAAACTACAGCATTTGAGACAATACAGTATTGGTGGAAGAATAGACAAGCCAATCAACATTATGGATCAGAAAGCCTAAAAAGAGACATATATAACTACAATGATCTGATCTATCAAAAGATCAGAGGCAATACAATGAATCAAAGCTGATCTTTTAGCTAGGCTTGGAGTCTTATGCCTCTAATTGCAGCACTCAAAAGCCTGAGGCAAGGGGATCACCCTGGAATTCAAAGCCAGCCTAGGATACATAATAAATTCCAAGGCTAGCCTGGGATACAGAGTGAAGCCCTGTCTCAAACAAACAAAACAACCAGGCCTTTAAATGCATAGTGCAAGAACAACTGAACTTCTCAATGAAAACATAATGAATCTAAGCACAAACCTTACACTTCTCACAAGCACTAACTCAAAAGGTATCACTTTACCTAAATATAAAATACCAAACTATACAACTACAGGATTGTAGTGGGCCGTTCCTGTGAGCTGTGAGGTAAGGGGCAGAGGTGGTCCAGCCCCATTCCCAGGGCCAAGCCTTGCCACGCCCACTGGAGGCAGCACGGGCTTTTTTCCTTTGTTTGAGTGCCTGCTGAGAAAGATGGCGCTGGCCTCTGTTCTTTACCTCCACGTGTTGTGCATTCCAGAGAATTTATTGTCTCCTTGTATGGAAATGGCTTAATGCCTGGCATGCTTCCGTGTATTGGGACCAATTGTGAATGCATACGTATATAATGCTGATAGGCTGTAGTTGGACTTAAAATTCCTGTACATGCTGAGCCCGGGAGAAGAGAAGAAAGAAGAATGAAGTAGCTACTAGTAACATTGTAACTTGCAAGGTTTCTCGAATAAATTGCTGTGGAGAAGAACCTCGTGGTAGCGTCCTTCTTGCTGGTCGAGCTTGGACGCGGCAGTTGGTGGCCCGTACAGGGACAAAGAGGGATCAGAACTCCGCAGTTTTCGAGGCAGCGCTGGTGAGTCCCCGGGGGGGAAAAGATTCAGGGGATCCGAGAAAAGCGGGGAAGAAAAGTTCCGCGGTAAAGCGGGGAAGGTTTTCGCTCCTGTTTTGTAAGCAAACTAGGGGCGAGAACAGTTTCGTTTCGCGGCTGCAGAGCGAATCGAAAATAAAGAATATAAAATTTTTTTTTTCTCTTTGAGATGGGCGTTAACCATTCCCACCCAATTTTTCTGGCTCTTAATGAGCTGCTCTTATCCAAAGATCTGAAAATAAGGAAACAAACCTTAAAGGCCTTTTTAAATGAATGTGATGTGATAGCTCCATGGTTTGCAGTTTCTGGTAGCGTCCTTCTTGCTGGTCGAGCTTGGACGCGGCACAGGATAACATATAAAAGAGTCTAGATGATATTGATTTGGTGATGTTTTTAGATACATAGATAATATTTAATCTACAAAAGAATTAACAAGCTGGATTTAATTAGAATTAAAACCTTTGTTAGGTAAGCCTGGGCTAGAGTGAGACCCTACCTCAAAAAAATTAATTAAAAAACACCTTTGTTCTATAAAAATTTCTTTCAAGAGAATTAAAGGATAAGCCAGTCTGGGGAAAAATTCTTAGGAAAGATATACTTAATAAAGACTATTACTTAAAATATACAAAGAACTCATAAAATTAAGAAATAAGATAAATAAATCAATTTCAAAAATAGAACAAAAATATTAACAGACATATCACCAAGAAAGATATACAGATGTAAAGTAAGCATGTATTTAGATGTTTCACATGATATGTCATCGGGAATGTATAAATTAAAACAGTAACAAGAATGTTCAATGCCCAGTATTTAATCATCAGTACCTAAAATAATAATTATAAGGTACGTAACACATTATGAGCATGACCAAAATATTCAATACTAGCAAATACTGACAAGGACATTAAACAATAGAAATTTTCACTCATTTCTGGTGGGAATGTAAATTAATGTCCATTTTGGAAAATAGTTTTGTACTTCCTTACAAAATAAAATATTGTCTTGTCATAGAATCCTGCAATTATATTCCTTAGAATTTACCCAAGAAGCTGAAAACATGTCCACATAAAAACCTGTGTATAAGTGTTCATAATTTTATTTTACAACTGTCAAAACTTGGAAGAAACCAGAAATGTCCTTCAGTAGGTACAATTGATAAATTTTGTGGAAGTGAAAATATTCTATATAATACTTTAACCCTGGATATATGACAACATGAATTTGTCCAATCTCATAGAACGTATCAGTAGTGAACTTTAAACTATAGACTTGAGATGATAACAATATGTTAATCTAGGTTCATCAATTAGAGCAAATGTACCCCTATGAAAGAGATTGTTAATAATGAATAGTATGGGATGAATATGTCCCCCAAATCGTGTATTATAAATTTAAGCTCCAATGCAATAGTGTTGAGAGGTGGAACCCAAGTGAGAGGTGATATTAGGCCATGAGACTGAATGGGTTCACTGTTACAGGAGTGGAATTGTTTTAAAAACTCTCTCTCTCTCTCTCTCTCTCTCTCTCTCTCTCTCTCTCTCTCTCTCTCTCTCTCTCCTTCACTCACATCATGGTATGATACAAGAAAGCTTTTGCCAGCATCCAGAGCTATGAGAAATAAATTTCTATTCCTCGTACATTACCTGCTCTGTGGCATTCTGATATAGCAGCACAAGTGCATTAAGGCACTGAGAGAGGACATACCATTTGGAAGTAGGATACAGATGAGAGGCCCTGCCTCTTACTCTCAATTTTGCAGTGGATTTATAACAATAACTGCCCTAACAAATTAAGTTAAATAATAATACCCTTTTTAAAAAAGATATACATTAAAATATATAATAGGCTATCGCAAAATGTAGTCACCTCCACGATGTCCTAATTTGATTATTACACTTGGTATATACATATATTATCACACCACATTCCATAAATATGTACAATTAAATTATCAATTTAAATTTATTTTTCAAAGTTATAAATGAAAGGTTTGGGGGACTAACTCAGTCAGTAAACCACTTGCCAAGCAACCATGAACATGAGTTCAGTCTCCCAGTACCGATGCAAAAGCTGGGCATGGGCTTCACCACTGAAGAGGCAGTGATAGAAGAACCCTGGCTAGTTAATATAGCCAAATCCATAAGCTCCTGGTCCTGTTAGTGACCCAAACTCAAAAGCCAAAATTTGGACCAATTAAATAAGGGTCTTAATGTTAAAATGTGGCCTCTATATTCACATGCACCTGTATGTGTATGTGCATACACATGTGCATACATACCACACATACATGAACATAGAAAAGAAAGTTATTAATATGATATCTACATCCTAACTCCTGGAACTTTATAATGTAAATTGCTTTGAAAAGAAGTTTTTTTTAAATCTCATAAGTATTCCAGATATAATAATCTTTAGGCAGGCAGGTACTATACTCAAAGACAAGTACCCATAAGAACACAAAGAGATGTTCAGGTGTGGTATTTGATCTTGATTGTCAACTTGATTGGACTGACAGATGCTTCTTGGTGTGACTGAGGGTATTGACAGAAATGATTGATATATAGGAGAGCAACTAAGGGGGTGTGGTAGTTTGATTGAATGCCCTGCAATAGATTCAAAAGTATATTAAAGGTTTTCTTCAGCCTCCTGGCTGAAGGAGGTATCACCTAGGCAGGATCCTAGGCTCCAGCTCTAAGGTGAGTCTGGGATGGATGTGAAATTCCAGCGATACATATGCAAAGAGCAATAGGAGCTCAAGCCTGGAGTTCCTGCTTTTTAGTTAGTTTGGAGTATGCTTGCTTGCTTTGCAGGTGCTGGGGATGGGTTTCTCTCTCTGCTTAGACCTGTGAAAGGAGGCCAGCCTTTGTCTTAATTATTGAACTTCCTCTGGATCTATTATTTCAATAAATACTTTCCTCCCCAAATTGTGCCTGGTTTGGATATTCATCCCAGCTGTGTGTGGCTGACTACAACAGGGGGTAAATCCCAGCTGAATGTGAGTGGCACTATCCTATAGACTGTGGGCTCAGATGCAATAAAGGGAGAAGAGAAAGCCTTCTACTATGAGTAACCTCTATTCTTCCTGAGAAAAATGCGTCTATTATTACTGCCATCACCCATGGCCATTACACTCCAGTTTGTTGAGTCTTTCCACACAGACTCAAAACAGTGCCTCTCCAAGGAGTTTCCAGGACTTCAGCACTGGACTGAGAAAACATCACTGGTCCTCACCCTTGTTCTAAGGCTTCCAGATTTTTTTTTAATCTTAAATATATATTTATTGTCCATAATATGTTACATTATTCAGTGGGCAAATAATGAGTTGTTATCCCCAATTCCCCAATGCCCCCCTCCCCATCCCCAATCAGCTGGATATCTTCCTCCATGTACCATCTGGATCAGTAAGGCTTCCAGATTTTTGAACTCAGCAGCTACCAGGTTTTCTGCCTCTCCACATACAGATGGCTATTGTTGGACTACCAAGGTTCCTACTGCCAATCATGTAAGCCAAACCAATAATATTTCTTTTATAGTTATATATAACTATATAACCATATATGTACCTGTGTAATAATGTAAATATATGTATGTTAATTCTGTTCCTCTAGAGAACCCTAATAGCCCAGGTAAAGATGGGGACAGAAATTGATATTCTTCAGGCACCAGGAATGCCTAGAGCCATCAAAGGCCGGCACAGACAAGGGGGTTTTCTTCCCGGGATTCGGTGGAAGGAGCACCATCTTGCCAATACCTAGATTTCAGACTTTTGGCCTCAATAACTATGAAAAAATAAATTTCTGTTATTTTAAACCACCAAGTTTGTGATGTTTGTTTACCAGCCACTTGAAACTTATATAGCAGTGTTGCAGAATACTATTGGTTAAGTTTTGATGACTCTAGTCTCCATTTACTTTGTACATAGAAAAATCTCCTTTACCATCTTCTAAGTGCTCCATGCTTGGTCAAAGCTCTACACTGCATCACTCTCCCATGGCTTCAACCACTCCATTTCCTTCTCTGGCTCTCCTTTCTTTCTCTTCTACCTATGAATACCTTTGAATTACATTGATTTCACTCATAACTTAGTATAATTTCCCTATGGCAAAACACTTGTTTAAGCACATCTACAAAGCCTCTTTCATCATGCAAGGTAACATAAGGGTAAGCTTCAGGAATAGAGCTGAGGATATTTAATTTGTTAGGAGAGCAGTATTATTCTACTTAACACGCATTACTAAACAAGTTTTCATGAACAAGTACATAAAAAATCATATGACAAAATCTCTAACAAATACAAAAGAGGAAACTAGAAAGGTACCTAAGAGACCTGAGAACACAAGATCTTTGAAAGCCACACTAGAAACCCACTGAAGGGCTGAGGAGATTTCTCAGCAGGTAAAATGCTGTCCATGCAAGTATGAGGATCTGAGCTTGGATCCCCAGCAACCATATAAAATCTGAATGCAATGCAATGGCATGTGCCTGTGATCCAAACACTGGGGAGGGAAAGACAAAAGAACCCCCAGCTGGCTAGCAAGTCTAACTCAGTCAGTGAGAGACCCTATTTCAACAAATAAAGTAGACAGCAATTGAGGAAGGCACTCAACATTGACCTCAAATGCACCTGCATACCCATGTGCAAGTACATGCATAGGCACATGCATGCATACCTTACGCATACACGCAGGAGGCAGAGGGACAGGAAAGCCACAGGAAAGGACAAGGTTAGAGAGCAGCAGCTGAACTGGAAGAGACCCAGTTTGTAGGGCCAGCCCAAGCCGTACACAACAAAGTAAAAGTAACGGGATCATTCCCAGATGATGAGCTCTTAAACATATGATGCTGGTAAAGATAAAACCCATAACTAAAAAAGATTGTAAAGAAATGAGTTGGGGGAGAAAAGCAAGTAAGAGCCATGGTGGGGAAGAATATTCAGAGACATTGCCCCCCTCAGCAACAACACACAAAGCAGGAAGAAAAAAAACTGGCTACCTCTGATACAGTTCATAACCCTCTACCCTATGGGCAGATCCAGTATGCACACTGAGGAGGGACCCCATTGGGTAGGGGACAGAGAGGAGGGAAATGGGGGCACCTTCACAATATTTGCTCATATAATGTATATACTTATTCATAATAAAGATATTTAAAAAAAGAAATGAGCTGGAAGAGGGAGAAGGGATAGACAAAATGATAAATGTGCCATGTAAACAGAAGGAGGAAAAATACAGATGGGAGAGAAACTGAGGGAAGGATGGCAGATGGGAATCAATAAAAATCTACTTGAAAAGCCAAAAATATTATATGTATATAGGTATATATACATATATATATAGTAATATTACATATTCTCAAAAAAATACCCAACAAATAGGAGAAGCCCCTTAGAGTCGATTCAAGGAGAACAGGACAGGGGAATATTAGACACAGGATGCTGGTGTAAGTGAGCAAGGTCTCAGAAAGCATTTATTATTAACTATGGAAGAATAGCAGAAGAGGAAGTATATGAGCTGCAGTGTTTGAAAGCCATGTTGGCCCAGCCCACCATCCTGAAAAACTCATTTCTTTATTTCTTTAAAATGAGCCACTAGCAAGTATTTTGGTCCAATTGCATAAAGTGTTTTTCTTTTAAAAAGGGAAATAAAAAGCAGAATAAAGTTCCTTTAGGCAACAAAAGCATTCCAAAAGGTCATGTCTATAAACGCATGAAAACTATAACTTAATATTTCTAAATGAGCTAGAAATCAATTAAGAAAATGATGGCAGTGTTAAAAGAACAACATATATCATAATTGGAAACCTTAATAAAAGAGAACATAGAACTCAGCAAAATAAGAAATGAAAGAATATAAAATGTTAGTAATTAAGACTAATGGAACTAGAAATGTGCAGAATGTGCCCCTTGAGTCTTCATTTGAAAGTTAACCACTCCATTCATGTGAGAAAACTACCCACCCAGGGAAAGAACCACGTAAAAGGAATGGTTATTGGGGAATAGTTCTTGGGGCTCATGGGGACTGATCCTGTATCCCCCCCCCCCCAGCCAATATGGAGATCTTAATCCACAGGACACTTGGTAGAGAACTCAAAAGACTTTTGTCACAGTATTGGAGAAAAGTCAACCCTATAACTAATGCTGCTCTAGCCCTACAAAAAAGTAAATAACAACCAGAAAGGATCAAACTGTTCCAAAGAAATTAAATGGTATCACAGATTGAGTTAAGAGTATTTTAATTGCATAAAAATATACCCATGATTCATAATATTTATAATATATCCACCATCCATTCATAATTGCTAGGCATCAGGAAAAGAGGGAATTACAGGAAAGAGAAGTGTTATACACAATAAGGGAGAAAAATCAAATAAAACTGGCCCAACAATGACATAAAATTAATAAAGACAATGAAATAATTAAAATCAAGTGGTGTGCTATAGTTATATCATACTAGCTTAGGAGAGCCAATTGTTCAATTACTCATAATTATAGGGAATTTTGCAAGCAAATTAATGAGCATAGTCATTATTTTAAATTAAATAAACTTACATCAATTTATATTTAAATCAAAGCTAATAAATAAATACTAATGCTCATCACTTACTAATATTTTTACTACATTTTAGAATAATCTATCCATTTAAGGTTAAAGTTATTCCATCTGTATGATGAAGATACCATATAACAACAGTATACTATCATTAGGTATCTCCAAATATATATCTATCAATAAGATATTGGTAGTTTGAAAATAGTCATTAAGAGAACATCAAAGCACATCTAAAGCAAATGTACCAAACTGTTTTATATTTTTCCCCAAAGAGGGTATTGTTTCCAACACACGCGCACACACACACACACACACACACACACACACACACACACACGACTGTATTTACTTTGTTAAAGAAACTAAATTGGGCTATGTTAAGTACAGAGAGAGAAATTCTAAAATATAAATAAAGCTTCTAGAGATATATGCATGAGATAAAGTGGATGGATATAAAAGTAAACTCCAAATAAGAGGTTAGTGAACTAAAAAAAACAATCAGTAAAAAATTATTTTTAAAAAATTACAAAGAAGAAATTTTAAAAACAGCATCCATAATCTATACAACTTCACATAGCCTTACAGACATGCAATTCAAGTGTATAAATAACATAAAGAGAAAAAACATTTTTAAAAACCAAGTGGCCAATTAATTGTCTAGACTTGACAAAAATTAAAATTAAACAGCAGAACCTTAATAAACTCCAAGCACATGAACTAAAAAGAAAATTACTAAAAGCATATATTAAAGAAATTGTTTAAATTTGGAAATACAGATAAAAATTCCAAAAGCAGCTTATAAGTGGCACATTCTATTCAAAAGAGCATGAAATGGCATAAGAGTAATATCATTAAAGAACAAACAAATCAAGAATTCTAGACCTAACACAAACATATTTAAAAAACCAAATGATATAGAAATGTTTAAGCAGTGTTAAAAAGATAATAGAATTCTTTTCAACAGGGTACATTACATGCATATTAAAGAGGGCCCACATGCAAATAATAAAGAAAAAATTTAGATCTATAAAAGAAGTAAAAATAACAGTGAAACTATGTGGGAAAATTAAAAAGCACTACCTTTATACTTGCTTAAATCTTCCTAAACTATCATTTAAGATTTAAATTAAAATAGTATTTAAAAAAAAATAGCCGGGCGTGGTGGTGCACGCCTTTAATCCCAGCACTTGAGAGGCAGAGGTAGAAGGATCACCATGATTTTGAGGCCAGCCTGAGACTACAGAGTGAATTCCAGGTCAGCCTGGGCTAGAGCGAGACCCTACCTCAAAAAAAAAAAAAAAAATAGAACAGGCTGGCTCAGCAGTTAAAAGCACATGTTGCTTAAGCATGAGGGACTCTGGGGCCAGAAATCACCAAGGGCAACTCTTGAGAAACCACATAAAAAAGTTGGCACACACACACACACACACACACACAAACACATGGTTGTAACCCCAGTCCACCTCAGGGTAAAGACATGAGAATCACTGGTCACTGCTATTTGCTAGCTGATGGACAGCAACTCCAGGTTGAGACAGAGATCCAGGTCTCAAAAAAGTACACAGATGAAAATTGTATTCGGGTTCTCTAGAGGAACTGAACCAATAGAATGAAATATAGTAAAAAGGGGCATTTTTGGGGGGGATAAGTTCACAGCAGTCCCACAATAGCAGTTTGCAAGACATCAAGGAATTGGTAGCCACTCAGTCCACATAGCTAGATGCCTCAGCAGTCACAACACAGCACCGAAGGCTGAAAGACTTCCTAGGGAGCCACTGATCTTCAGTCCAGGCTAGAAGGCTG
>PVHP010011299.1:24980-45599 GCA_004024765.1 Zapus hudsonius | reverse complement strand
TCTCTCTCTCTCTCTCTCTCTCTCTCTCTCTCTCTCTCTCTCTCTCTCCCTCCCTCCCTCTCTCTTTCCTTAGAAATAAATAAATAAAATTTATTTTAAAAAGGCATTATAAATTGCAGAAGGAACTAATTAAGATTGTGATCTGCTGATAGGAAAGGAAGAATAAAGCCTGACCTAAATTGTCCTTGGTGATTCTAAGATTCTAATTCTTAAGATGTATGTATTCAAAGAATGCTTCTCATAGTGCCAGAGTTCATGTTTTGAAAGTTTACACTGAATGTATTCTAGTATTAAATAAACTTCTTCCTTTTAAGAATGATATCATACCTTTCAAGGGTAAACGTTAAGCTACAAAATTCTTTTTTTGTTTGACTCTGGAATGAAACTGCTGGATGGAATTTTAGAAAGTGAGGTGCTAGAGAGATTGCTCAGTGGTTAAGGAACTTGCCTGCAAACCTAACATCCTGAGTTCGATTCCCCAAAACCTACATAAGGCCAGATATATAAAGGGATGCATGTATCTGGAGTTGGTTTACAGTGGCTAGAGGCCCTGGGGTGCCCATTCTCTCTCTCTCTCTCTCTCTCTCTCTCTCTCTCTCTCTCTCTCTCTCTCTCTCTCTCTCTCTCTCTTTCCCCTCCCTCTCTTTCTCTGTGTGTCTATCTGTCTCTGCTTACAAATAAATAAATAAAAATAATTTAAAATTAAGAGAGATTTCAATGGTAGCCTCAAATACTTTGCAAGTGAAAGTGGCCAGCAGTCCCTTGGACCACAGCTGGGTACAAGCAATGACACAAAGGGTCTCAAAATGAAGTCAAGGAAATGTGATTTGTCAGCATCAAGAGCAGAAGAAGATGATGAACACATTGAGAAGTTCATGGTAAAACAAATTATTTCTATGTGGAAAGCTTTGCAGGATGAAGCCACAGAAACTGAGATTCTACAATAGAAAATCTAAGATTAAGAGAAAAGTACACTACATTTACTAATGTCCTTGGAAGTTAAGTTCTTAGTAAGATATTAAAAAGTTTCCTTCTAGCAAGTAAAATGAAGCCTGAAACACAGATTAAGCTTAGTTTTCAGAAAAAAATTTAGAAAGCAATATTTTTAGCATTACTGAGTTTGTGGGCTATAAAATTGCTAAAATGTCATTTCAATGCTGTATTTTTTAATCTAACTAAGATCTTGGAGAATAAATATTTAGTATGATATGCATTTAGCATATTTTCCAGTGATATGAAAAAATAATAAAACATAATTGCTTTCTATTTTTTGATTTCTAGAATTTTCTTCACAGAGTCAATACCACTAAATATAATTGTACCCAGGGTGTCACAACCACCCCAAATCATTCCTTCAGTTTATCATCTAGATATTTTTGGTATCTTTTATCTTCTCTATTTTAAATAGAAAGAGAACAATATAAAATAATATCACTAAATTTTAAGGCAATTTAAATAAAATGAAATTGCCAAGCATGAATTGGATTGGAGCAATTAGAGAGTTTTAATCAAGGAATAAAAGAATTATGTGCCTTATATAGGTATAAAAGGAACCAAATTAAGATAGTTTAAAAATAATGTGATTTATAACTTGATAAAACAATAAGTACTAATATAGAGAAATTCAGAGACAACATCCTTAAAGATAGCACATATGTCCTTCTCCTTTGATCTCCCCTTGTGTTTTGCTTAACTCATCTTTAAAAGGAAGCTGGAGGGCTGGGAAAGTGGTTCAGGTACAGTGGATAATACACTTTTAGCACAAGCATGATGTCTGAAGTTTCAATCCCCAGCACAAATATAATAGTTGGGGGAGACAAAATGGCCCATCTATAATACCAGAACTTGAGAGGTCGAATAAGGGGATCCCCAGGGCAAGCATGGAAGCTGGACTGAGTCAATGAGCCCCGGGTTCAAGTGACAGAACCTGGGTCAATATACAAGATGGGGAGAAACTGGGGAAGATACCCAACATCAACACCAGCTTCATACATACATGTACATGTTTGTCCACATATGTATGAATATACATGCACACAACTTACACATGTAGACATATAGAAAGAAGGAAAAAAGAAACTGGACCTCAAAGCTCAATTAGCTATAAAAGAAGCATCCATGTCTTGTGAGAAAGATCAGCCTCATTTTCAGCATTAGAAAATGACTAACTGGGCTCCTTCTTCCATGATGCACAGGCATATAGGCCAAGTAGGCTGTCCCAGAAAAGGTATGTCTGGCACCCTCAGGCAGGGAGCAAAAGCTCTCTGGCAGGCACATGCCCGAACAGCATCAGGGTGGCCCTGACAATCTACCTAAAAGGGATACAGCAGGAAAGAGGAATGATTAGGATTCCTTGGGATCTGCCTGAGCCATAGTGGAAAGACACAGTGGTGACTTCAGCCAGAGATGTGCTCTGACCTTTAAAACAGTCCAGGGCAAGATGGAACCTGAGACAAATCATTGAACTGAACCTTCTTCATAGAACTGAAACTAATCTTTCTGAATTTTTTTTTGTATAATAGGAGACCAGGGGTTGCTTCCAAACTCTTTCTGAAAAGCCACCCTCACCCTACTAACAACACCAGACAAAGATACAAGAAAGGAAAACTATAGACCTATATCCCTGATGACCTTGGATGCAAAAACTCTGAACAAAATCCTTTCAAACTGAATCCAATAACACATCAAAAGTATTACCCACCTCTACCAGGTAGGATTTATCCCAGGGATGCATGGATGGTTCAACATATGGAAGTCCATTAATGTAATCCAACACATTAATAAACTTAACCACATGATCCACAAAGTCATCTTAACTGATGCATAAAAGGCCTTCAACAAAATTTAACACCACTTCATGGTGAAAACACTTGAATGACTTGGAATAGAAGTCTTATACCTCAGCATAATAAGGCCATATACAAATCATCTAAAGCCTAAGTCATACTCAATGGGGAAAGAATCAAGAAGTCCCCACTATAACCAGGACCAAGACAAGGGTGTCCACTCTTACCACTTCTCTTCAACATAGTGCTTGAAATTCTAGCCCAAGCAATAAGACAGGAGAAAGACATAAAAGGGATACAAATTGCAAAAGAGGAAGTAAAACTATCCCTTTTTGCAGATGACATGATCCTATACATAACAGACCTAAAGTACAGTACCAGTAAGCTCCTGAAGGTGAAAATTCCTTCAATAAATGGCAGGATACAAAAATATCACTCAAAATTCAGCAGCCTTCCTGTATGCAAATGATATGAATACAGAAATAGAAATCAGTGAGACTTCCCATTTTCAATAGCTTCAAAAAAATCAAATATGTTGGAATAACACTAACCAATGAGGTGAAAGACTTGTATAATGAAAACATAAAAACTCTCAAGACAGAAATTGTGAGTGACATAAAAAGATTGAAAGATCTGTTATGCTCCTAGATAGGTAAATTAATATTGTGAAAATGGCAATACTTCCAAAAGCAATATAAAGATTCAATGAAATGCCAATAAAAATTCCAGCTTCATTCTTTACAGACATTGAAATAACATCTCCAAATTTATTTGGAATGACAGAAGGCCCCTGATAGCCAAAACTTTCCTCAGTAAAACCCTAACCCTCAGGAGGTATCACCATCCCCAATCTAAAGATATACTACAAAGCCATAGTTACAAAAATAGCATGGTATTGGCATAAAAACAGACAGACAGACTAGTGGAACAGAATTGAAGACCCTGCTCTTTGTTCAAATAACTATAGTTACTTGATCTTTGACAAAGGTGTCAACAACATTCAATGGAAAAAATATAGCAACTTTAACAAATGGTGCTGGACAAATTGGATAATACATGTAAAAAATGAAACTAGACCCACTCCTCTCACTATGCACAAATCAACTCTAAGTGGATAAAAGACCTCAACATAAGATGAGAAACCCTGAAACCCTGGAAGAAAAAAAATAGGAGTTACTCTCCAAGGCATAGAAATAGGGAAAAACTTCCTGAACAAACCTCCAGTAGCCCAGGAAGTGCAACAATCACATAACCAATGGAATCTCATCAAGCTAAAAAGCTCTGTATAAACATACCAAACTCAGAGCCAATAGACCACCATCAGATTAGGAGATTATCTTTGACACCCTAACTCAGAAAAGGTCTACTATCTAGAATTTACAAAGAACTCAAAAATTAAATAATAAACAAAGTCAAACAGCCCTCTCACAGAATGGGGCACCCAACTCAACAGACAATTCACAGAGGAGGAATTGAAAATGGCTTATTCTCATTTAAGAAAATGTTCATCATCCTTAATCATCAGGGAAATGCAAATCATAACAATGAGATTCCACCTCACTCCAATCAGAATGACAATCATTAAAATAATCCAACAACAATAGATGCTGCTGGGGATGTGGGAAAAAGGAACCCTCATTCCCTGCTGGTGGGATTTCGAACTTGTGCAACCACTATGAAAGCAGTGTGGAGGCTTTGGAATAGGATGGATATAGAGCTACCTAAAAACCCAGCTATCCTTCTACTGGTCATCAACCCTCAAGACTTCTTACCTCAGAACAGAGATACTCATTCAACCATGTTTATAGCAACTCAATTCATAATAGCTAAAAACTGGAATCAACCCAAATGCCCATCACTGGAGGAATGGATATCAAAGTTGTGGTATAATTATACTATGGAATTCTACTCAGCTGAAACAAAAAATGACAACAAAATTTAAAGAAAATTGGATGGACTTGGAGCAGATCATTCTTAGCAACCTCACATAAGAACAAAGAGTCAAGCACCATATATTCTCACTCATAAGTGGTTCCTAACCAGGTTAATCCTGAACAGTAAGAAAATCTGTCAGGTGAATTGAGATGAACAAATAGGAATTGGAGAGGAAGGATGGGGAGAGCATATGGACTTATATCCCAATCTAAATCAGTAATAAAGGAGACCATAAAATCCTCATTTCCTACAGTAAGCTGTCAAGGAAGCCGTGGGCATCATCAGGTAAGAGAAGCCCTGAATATGGTAAGAGGTAGCCTAATGCCAAGACAAATTGCTCTGGCCTGTAGCTCCCTGTCCTAGTCATTGGGTACTTCTCACACTGAGCTGCTGATGGAAGAGATTCATGAGGTCCCCCAAAATAAGACTGGCTTATGTAAAACTCTTGAGCTTCCGAAGATCAAAAGACTGTCATTACACAACATGGAGAGGCCCTGCTTGATCCAGAATCTAGATACCGGATACTAGATGGTAGCATGTGTAGTGCTGGAAAGCGTTACATGAGCTGCCAGGGATATTGACTAAAGATATATGCACCACTAAATGAGGCTACAAGAATGCTGAAGACTGCTTTATGGTAGACCCTGGACTAAAATGTCATCATTTGTTATATCATCAAGCAACGGATTAAAAGAAAAAAAAATGAGATGTGAATTAATTAATAGAAGTTCATTTATTTAAATAATCTGTCTCTTTTTGCCATATCTCTCAACACCTGAATAGCAATCTTTTACCAAACAAACAAAACTAGGTAGTTCTTCTCTACCATGAAGTAGCATATTGAATAATTTTTGAAAATTGCTTATTCAATTGACATTTTGTGATTCTGAGATAGGATATAACTTCATTGAAACCTGACTAGCAGGAGCTATGATGTGTATAAAATGTGACATTTCTGAAACCCAGAAGATAAAATTCCAATGGAACTTAAGTGCTTAGAAAATAATTAAGTGTAGTGTGTTGGACAACCACAGCTACACCAGACCATAATTATAAAATGTTACACATACCACCATAGTTTTATTTTCCTACGAAGAGAAAAAAAATAATTTTCTTCAAAATTGCTTAAGCTATTAAGTCATGTAAGAATAATTGAGAGACATTGGTCAAATGGTTCCAAGTATTAAATATATCGCATAAATAAATGTAAAGGTCTAACATACAAAGGGCTGATAATAATGTTGTGGACTAGGGAGATGGTTCAATGGTTAAAGTTGTTTTATTGCAAAACCTCTTGACCCAGGTTTGATTCCCCAGTAATCACATAAACCAGATGCATAGAGTGATGCATGTGTCAGGAGTTAGTGGTAAGAGGCCCTAGAGTATTCTCTCTGTCTCTCTGTCTCTCTCTTTCTCTCTCTCTCTACCTCTCAAATAAATATGCAAAAAAATAATTAAATAGCATCTTGTTTTCAGGCATTTTACTGAGTAGGTTATAGCTGTTTTTGCCCAAGGGACAAAGACAGAGAACTCAGATGATAGGTATGTTAGTTTTCCTGTATTAACGATTTTGCTCTGTATGTATTGTATGACAGTACATGCCTTTAGTATACAAAATGTTTTTAAAGTCAAATCCTTTATGTTAGAGAATGGGAAGAGGAGAGAGGAAAACATATAGAGGTATGTGGTTCAGTTGCTTGATGACACATTTCTTTAAAGAGTTCCTAAGGTTGCTTTCATTGTTTGAGACTCAACTAAAAAGTAAAAATTAAAAAAATAAAAATAAAAACACAATTCCCAATATAAAACTGTCTGTTTATCCCAAGGAGATGTTTATAGAAAGGAGAAGAAACTTAACAAAGTAGAGTGTAGAGTGAAGGACATTGACATCCAAAGCCACTAAAATGGACCAGCATTGATTTAAATAAACAAATTGAGAAAGCTAAAATCTTGTTGGGGAGTCTCTGAGCCCTGGCTCCCTGAGGGTAGCCCAAGTCTCAAGGGCCAGCAGGAGAAAGGGCTCAATTGGGGAGAGGCAAGCATACAGTTGGACAGACAAACACATGGGGGGAGGCAAATCTCATTTTACTCCAGCACCCAAAACCCTTTTACAACCCAAGGCTGCATTGTCCTGCCTATTCCTCTTAAGCAATAGGATTTAAACTTTTTGGCGGGAGCCAATCAGCAAAGGACAGCAGAGCAAAGTATGCCTCCCTAGGGCGCATTGTTTTACAGCCAATCAGCAGGGTAATTGGTTACATCACCAGTAAAGTGAACCCTAAGCAGGAACAAAACTTACCAGCTACAGGGAACTCAGCAAGCAGGAACAAAGCGGATTCTAAAACTTAGCTTAAGGTTGCTCAGTCAGGCTGGGGCCCAAAAAAATCTAAACTTTTATTTGCCAGCAAAACAAAAAGAATCAAAAGAGAAAACTTATTTTTTATTATTCATTATGCAACCACCAATGAACAAGAATGTCTGGGCTGCTTTGGGGGGGGGGGGTTGATGGAATTGTACTAGTAGAAGACAAGCAGAGACTGTTCTCCTCACACTGATTAGATTAAAATGCCAGTTGCTGAATGGATAAAGTGACACAACCAGGGAGATGTCAAGACTGAACTGGCCAACATTGAGGTTACTGAGTTCACTGTCACCAGAAGTACCCATAAAAAGATGTCAAAAAAAGTTAGGATTGCTAAAGTGGAGAGACTTTGATTTTTTTTTTTTCTGCTGCTAAGAATTTATGACTCTTACAGGATTGTCAATTTGGTTTTCTAAAACAGTAGCAGTGGTAGAAAAATATGACTTCCAAACCCCATAGGCAAATACACATGATGTTAATTAGGAAATTATCACAATCAAAATTCTTCTTAGTGTGAGGAAATATATTCTTTTAAACTAAGGTCCCTGAGCAGTGGCAAACCAAATGTCCACTTTTTGTAGGAATAAATGGAACTGCAAAGCTAGTATGCATGAAAAGTATGAGACAGAGAATCGGAAGTTATATACTTCCAGAAAATTGGTGGTCTGTACGCTGATTCACTTCATAGTCTATAATTTGTTAATCCAGAACGAATGTTTGCCACGTGGTTTTCCCATGGACTCATTGCTCTGTATTGTGAGAGTGTTGTGATAATGTCTCTGCGAGTTGGACATGATTGTGAGGCTGGCTTTTCTACTAACAGTTATAGAAATAGATCTTTTTCATTGATATACAAATATCCTGAATCTATAAATTAATTTTGAAATAAAAGTCTTCCAAGTACTTTCTATCATATTTTAATCCAATCCCTAAACCAAAGAGTGCAGTCTCTGTCTGAAGATTTCTAGGACTCCAGATCCTATAAAAAACACTGGCGTATCAGATCTACTTTAACCTATATTTAAAAGCAGAATACTTTGGATTTTTGAGACATAACTACTGCCAGCTGTTATTTACACTTTTCTCTATTTACACTTCTCCCTACACAGAGTAGCTGTTCTCTTTACATGAGAACGCTCTGCAAACTCCCCATTTCTGTTCTACGGGTAATTCTGCCAAGCACCATCTCCAAGACCACACCTGGCTAATTATGGAAAACACAGACTCTACTACACGTCCAAGCCTTTCAAAAGTGCATCATGTGTGGGCCTGTCTTTCTAGTTCTTCCTCCCCTAATTTCATCCTCCTTAGTCTTTAATAGTTCTTTTCAGATATTCCTGGTTTACATAGATATGACTGAAAAGTTTTTTAAAATTAGGACCAGGTGTTCTATTTTAAAAGTTTTTTTCTCAGAATATTTTACAAATTAGTTACACACAAAAATGCATAAGGGAAAGACTAGTCTACAGAGCTACTGCATCCCTGAATTAATCAGAGTGCCTGGCATGTCAGAGGTCATCACTGCCTACGTGATGATTAAAAGATAAATGAATATTGTATAAAATTCAAATAATAGAAGTAGGTAATTTATACCACTTTAACATTTCTCAGTTATTAAACCATTTGAGCATCATTGTGTAGCTATATAATACTATATACTTTTTTTTCCATCTTATTATGTCCTTTTATTCTTCGGGAACAATAGAACATTCAATATCTGAACTTTTCTTTAAAAAAAATCAAGTCAAAATGTCATCAAAGTATTTATAGACTCATCGCTACTCAACAAAGAGCTCACCCGTTGGTTTGCCCTTTGCTGTGTATTTACACTGCATCACCCAACAAGGACAGGGAAACAGAGAGAGTGAGATGGCTATATCTTGCTTTATGATGGTCAATGCAATTTTTAGATCATATATGAGATGACAATGTAGGCCTTATTCCAGACTACATATAATAGCTAAAGCAACTTTTTTTTTGGTTGTATGTCTTTATTTTAGGATATATTGTCACCCAACAAAGCTGAGTTTGCACTGGCAAAGAATAATACTAATAAACCCAAGAGCCTGAGCCAGTCCCAAGCAGGGAGAAGTTTATTGAGCTCTGAGCTTTATCACCACCCTCCAACCACTGTGTCCTACCAAGGACAGGTGGGTTCTTAGACCACTACCCCCCTACCACACTAGCTCTTAGGTCCTTGGCTACTATTATTTTTGATAATTTATTTATTTATTATTATTAATTAGAAAGATTGTTTGAATAAGTCTTATGTTGGTACCCACATTTCCCTCCTCCATGACCCTAATCCACTGAGGGCCCTTCTCAGTGGGATTGCTGAACTGTACATGGTATGGAGGGTTATGAATTGTATAAGCAGTAGCCAGGTTATTTTGTTGTTTTTGTTTTTGTTTTTGTTGCTGTTTTTGTTGTTGTTGTTGCTGAGGCGAGCAATGGCTCTGGATAGTCCCCCTACCATGGCTCTTACAATATATCCACTCTCTGTTCTGCAAAATTCCCTGAGCCTTGGTGGGTGAGATTTTTGTCTGCTTTATTCTTGATCTCTTAATAGTCTCTGGGTTACTGCTTTGGATTGAGTCTCCTCGGTGTCTGTCTCTGTTACCCTTGCCTAGGTTGTCTGACTTGCTGTGGAAGCAGCACTCTAGCTCATCTTGGCAGTTCCTCTATGGTTTCATTTGGGGTGGTTCATCTCCTGCCTGGGTGTCAGCCATCATCTCAGGTCTTGTTGGGGGAATTGGATTTTTCTCAGTTCTCTCTGCCTTCTGGAAAATAGAAACAGAATCTCCAATGAAGAGTGAGAGCAGTATAGGTTAAATGGGACAAACGTTAATTTGGAAATAATTTAATGGGTGTAGCCTGTCTGTAGACCCATGGCTAGAGGGGGGTTCCCCCTTGGAGCCTGGGTTCTTGATCTCTGTGAGCATTAGCCTTGGATCCCAGTTCCAGCTAAGGGTTCCTTGTCACTAAGCAGATAGATCTCTTAGCTAATCAGAGTGTCTTTGATTACCCACCTAGATTAAGCACCACTATTGCACAAATGAGCCCTTCTTGCCTTGCTGGTCTTTGCCATAGAGCACTGTTCTCTGCATTTTCATAACATTGGTTGGTGTTCTTATAGCAATTAAAATAGTGTGTTAGGATCTGGAGAGATTGCTTAGTGGTTAAGGTGTTTGCCTGCAAAGCAGAAGGGCCTGAGTTCCATTCCCCAGTACCCATGTGGGGCCAGATATACAAGGTGGTACATGTGTCTGGAGTTCGTCTGCAGTGGCTGGAGACCTTGGCACATCCATTATCTCTCTCTGACCCCCCTCTCTCATAAATAAATTAAATTAAATTAATTAAATTAAAATAAATAAAGCAAAGGGGGGAACCTAGCTGCCTCCTGTGCCATCCATAACCCCCTACCCCATGGATTGATCCAATACACCCACCAAGGAGGATACCCAGTGGACAAAAAAGAGGGAAATGTGGATACCAACATACTATTTGCTCATACAATGTATCTGATTTTGGATAATAAAGATATCAATAAAACATAAATAAATAGTGTGTTAGGAACCTTTTAGTCTCTTAATAACAATTAGGAACCATGAAGGGATGTGTTTATAGAGATTACATCTATCAATACTTTTATATTAGACATTGAAGCTTAAAAATGTCATAAATACCTACTAATTAATTTAAAATTAAAAATGACCTTATAAGGAAACATCATAAATTGGGAAGTGGGGAAGGTAAACAAAAATTTCTTTGAGAATATCACAAAATTAACAAGAATAATTATATGTTCAGACATAGAACAATGTCAATTTAGATTTTTTGTCTTAAAAAAACAAATGTCTTTTATTTCTAGCTAAATAGAATTATCATAGCTTCTTCTCACTATTTGTTATGATACCAGACACCACATAACTACTGAAAATTCTCATTGCATGTATGGAAGACAATTGGAAATGAAAAGGAAAAGGAAAAATAACATCTTCATATTAACATGATAGTGATTTTGACCTTACAGATCCTGGGTGAAAGTACATGTGAAATCTTCAAGGTATTCTTGGGCTACAACTGGAAACTCTCTACACTAAAATAACCTTTAGAGTTGATTTTATTACCACAGTTTAACAAAAAGGAAAATAAAACTAAGAAAGATTAAAGTCTTGAGTGGGGCCAAAGAGGAAGTAAGCAATGTGACAGCTATAGGATTAAATTCTAATCTTTGGATTCTAAACCTGGTTAATCCAACCCACCACCCTCTCTCCCAACACTCTTTTTTATTTTTTATTTTTTGGCTTTTTCTTTTAATCAGTATTTTTATTGTCCAAAATTAGATACTTTGCATTAGTAAATATTACATTGTTATTCCTGATTCCCTCCTCCCTGTCCCCAATCCACTGGGGATCCTCCTAGGTGGGCATACTGGATGATTCCATGGGGTAGGAGGTTACGGATAACACAAGAAGCAGTCAAGTCTCCCCTCCCACACACACACATTTGTGTATTGTTGCTGAGGGGGACAATGTCTCTGGATGTTCTCCCCCACCATGGCTCTTACAATCTTTCTGTCCCCACTTCCTCTGAGTTCCCTGAGTCATGGCGGGTGAGTATTAAGGCTGCTTTATTGTTGAGGTCTTAGTGGCTTCTGCACATCTGCTTTAGGTTGTGTTGAAATCGTTGGTGTCTGTCTCACTGGCTTATCTTGGGGTGACTGATTGGCTATGCTGATAGATCTCTTGCTATCCCGTCACTCTCTAAAGGGTTTCATTTGGGGGCTACACGATAAGCCTGTGGTGGTTCATCTCTTGCCAGGATGTCAGCCCTCCACCTATAGCTCGTTGGTGGAGTTGGAATGACCTCGGCACTCTCACTGCCTTCTGAAAAATACAAACAGGATCTCCATCTGAGAGTCAGGTCAATATTGGTTAAATGCAACACACATTTCTAATTTGGCGAGATTCTGTTGGGATTAACCTCTCTGTAGTTCTCTAGTAATGGGAGTTTCTCCTTGGGGCCCAAGTTTTTGGTTCCCATAGGATTTTAACCTGAGTCCCAATTCCAGTTAAGTGCTCCTTGATTTCTTGGCCAATTTGAGAGCTGCTGACTATCCCTCCCCCTCGAGGTTATGGCATTTCTATTGCCCAAGTGATCACTTCTTGACTCACTGATCTCTCCCAGGAGGCAGTGTGTTCAGCCTTTTCATGAGGCAGGGACTCCCTCTGGCCTGAAATTTACTATGTAGTCTCAAATTGGCCTCAGACTCACAGAAATCCTCCTGCCTCCCAAGTGCTAAGTTTAAAGGCAAGCGCCACCACTCCCCGGGGTCTCCCAACACTTTTAACTACAACTAACACCTCTCTTTGCATGAGGCAGCCTATGGAGGAGTCTGACATCTGGTTAGAGAAATGCTTACTAGGTTATATGATTGTAGTGATCAGGTCCAGGAACAAACAGGAAAACACAGACAATTCCTGGGGATGGTGAAGAGTTGTTTGCCAAGAAAAGTGATTAAGCTTTATAGTTTTGAATCCTGGAATTCTTATGGCCCAGGTAAAGTTATTTTGAAGTAGATGGTTCCAGGAGGGAAGTTGTGTTGATTGGGGATAGAGAGATCTCCAGAAGATGAGAAGCTTGGCATTATGTAAAAGTGAAAATTCCCAGTGTCATTCCGCAAGAACTAAATGAGTGATATTTTATGTTAATTAATGTAGTGATATAAATCTATGGTTGAGTGCCCATGTCTGAGCTGCACTTGATTTTCCTCCAAAGCACTGTAAAAGAGGATAATATGCAAACTCAGCAATACCTTGAGACGGATTATGCAGGGAAAGTCCTGAAGGAATGCAATGACACTGAGCTGTTACACTGCTGCAGATACCATGATTTCCTGTAAGCTATTAAACATGCATTGCTCCAGTTAATGTAAGATTACTTTTTTAAAATGGTTTACTTTTCTATAAGTAATGTCTAAGGTGTATATATTTTAAATACTGATCAATCTTATCCTACAGTACATAGACATTAGTCTGCATCTTTTTCATGGTTGGTTTTTCAGTTCTTCTAATACAACCATGTGGATAGAACGCTGGTCATCCCTATGTTATAGGAAAAAAAGTCAAAGTTTAAATCACTTGCTTGGTAACGCCGAAGTATAAAATTATAAGGTTGAGTTAAGCTTACTAATGTTTCATTCTATTATTGTTTACTACTATTGATAATATTTGTGTAGTTGATTTAATTCTCTTAGAATTTGAGGAAATTAAAGCATTCATCTGGTTAACTCTCAGTGTCTGTGGTATATATGGTGTTTTTTCTTAGTGGAAACTATAGGTTATATTCTATTATTCTTCTAGGGCATTTTGATTTGGAGGAATTGCTGAGAATGCTTTGGAAAGAATGTAGGTATGTATTTTGCTCCTTTGAAGACAAAATACGGGACAAGAAATAACATAGAGTATGCTGAACATTGTTTTTGTGGGGGTAGGGCACGCATTAAAAAAGAAAAGAAGCCAGGCATGGTGGTAAATGCCTTTAATTCAAGCACTTGGAAGGCAGAGTTAGGAAGATTGCTGTGTGTTCAAGACCAATCTTGGAACACAGATTGAGTTCCAGGAGTCAGCCTTGGCTTCAGTGAGACCCTACCTCAAAAAAAAGAAGGAGGAGGAGGAAGAAGAAGAGGAGGAAGAAGAAAAACTATTTCAATCTGGTTTCTAAGGAGACTAGTATCTCTTTCTCCTCTCTTTGCTTTAGTGGAAATCTCAATACCTCATTCAGGTGATTAACGCTTGGCCAGTCTTATTTCCACACCATTTAAAAAATGACTTGCTTTTGATGAAGCTGAAAGTTCCACAGCACGTGATGAGCACCAGCTATGCACTATATTTTTCTATTTGTTCACATATAATAAGTCATAAAATTATTTTGTTAAGCCTATTAAATTGTGTACCATTGTGGTACACAAAATATAGATAAGAAAACTCAGAATAACTTATTTAAGTTACTTAGCAATTAGTAAATCATTGAGCCGGGGAAGGAATAAAAGACACTGAGTCTAGAATCCATGATTTTAACCTTTATCCATATTGACTAAATGAAGTCTTTGCTTTAGTAACTAAGAAGGTACTTGGACTATACTTTCAAAACTGGATGTGTTTTTAGTTTCCTAAATATTTTATAACTATTCTATTTAGTAAGACAGATTTTTAAAATTCAAAAAATAAGTATCTAGTAATAAAATCGAACCATACGAAAATCATGGCAGACTACCATTACTGAGATTTCTAAAATTTTGCATTTATTTTACAAATAAGTGATTTTTGGCAAACAATACAATAATATAAGCATTGTTATAGATACTAAATACAGAACATTAAAGAATAATGCATGGCCAACCAACTGTCTTACTTTTATTGATACTGTGATGAAATCCTTGAGAGAAACATCTTGAGGAAGGAAGACTTATTGACTCTTGGTTTCAGGGGATGCAGTGCACTGTGGTGCCAAGGACCATAATGGCAGGACCATAATGTGACAGTCCCTGGCAACTTGGTGGTTAATCTAGAAGAGAACCCAGGATGTGACCCAAAGTGGATGTAACCATCAACACTATGACCATAACCTATGGCTGGAGGCTGGGTACCCTGCCCACAGGTTTCCTAATTTCCAAAGACAGCAGCACCTGCAGGGTATCAGGCATTCAAATACATGAGTCTGTGAAGGCATTTCAATTGAAAATCATAACAACCAAAATATTTATTAAAAAATTTAAAATTCTGATTAACAGTGCCAACTTTGGTTTAAACATTCTTCAGTACTAATGTTCTAACTCTGGGGTTTAGACCCACTTAGAATGGATTCAGAAAGAGAAAAATATGCTTTCATTGATATCTAAGAGGAGTGTACCTTTAAGAATAGGGATAATCAAACATTCATCTTCCATAACAAGCCGGGAGCTAATTGTGTACCTGAACAATTGGGAACAGGGGAGTAATCATAGTAGAAAATAATTGCTATTACAGAGCAGACTTAGAAGAGAAATTAAAAGGCAATTAATTAGTTTATCTTTCACAATATTTCTATTACAGTTTTGTAATAACTGATCAAGAAAGTGCATTGACAACAGAACGTTTTCTATTTGCACGTTTTGACTATCTCATTTAAATACCAAACACACATTTGTAAAATCTAGCTCTGATTGATCAACTTTGCCCAAATCTCTTATTTGCTTGTTTATATTTTTTTCCATATTCTGAGTCATACTTTTATCTTCATGAATTTTATATATCTTACTATTAAAGGGATAGAATTTTAACAAACATGATTGAATTTTGATAAAGTGTTTCATTCTGTTATAAATAAACATACTACTCTAAATAGAAAAGAGGTTCAATATAATTGAAATTAGTACAAACCTACTTGATCTATCTTCCCTATAAATTTGATACTAATTTAGGAATATATTTCTTTAGTGGCACATTAATGTGTTTATCAGAATTAAAGTTTCTTACAGACCATTATACTGAGTGATCTCCTTTATTTAAAACACACAAAAAGCTTTATATTAATTAAGAAATCACTATGTTATAAAGACATGGTTTTCTTTGTAGTCTGTTTTGCACAAAGCTTCCCTAATGTTAGCCCATCTCAGTTATAATGTAAATATAATTTCATAGTTGATTATATGTCATATGTCAGTCATATTTTTCTGTTCAAATATGGTATCTAATTTTGGTTTATGATTTAGATAAATTCCTTCAACAAAGTGGTAGGATACAAAATTAACACAAAATTCAGTAGCCTTCCTACATGTAGATTTAGAAACCATTTCATTTTTAAATTTATTTCTTATTAATAATTAGATACATTGTACCATAAGTCTTGTGGTAGTAGCCCCATTTTCCTCCTCCTTGTCCCCAACCCACTTAGGCAGAGACCTCCTTGGTGGGATTGCTGGACCAGTCCATGGGATAGGGGTTATGGATTGTACAATAAGTAGCCAGTTTTGGGGGAGGGGTGTCTGTGTGTGTCTGTGTTTTGCTGTTGAGGGGGGCAATGCCTCTGGATATTTCCCCCACTATGGATCTTACAATCTTTCACCTCTTCTTCTACAAGAAGTCATGATGGGTGAGTTTTAAGTCTGCTTTTTTTTTTTTTTTTTTTTTGAGCTCTTAAGTGTCTCTGGATTTCTGCTTTGGACTATGTTGGGTATCTTAGGTGTCTGTCTCCATTATCCTTTCATAGGCTATCTTCTGTGGTGGTAGATCTCTTGCTCATTTTGCCACTTCCTCAAAGGTTTCATTTGAACCCTATATGATAGATTAGGGGTGATTCATCCCCTGCCTGGGTGTCAGTCATCATCCCATGTCCTGTTGGTGGAATGGGGTTGTCCACAGTTCTTGGTGCCTTCTGAAAAATACAGAATCTCCAGTGGAGAGTGAGATCAGTGTAGGTTAAATGAGACAAACATTGTTAACTTGGTAAGATTCTAATGGGTTTAGCCTCTCTGTAGACCCTTGGTTAGTGGGGATTTCCCTTTCAAATCCAGGTTTTGGTCTCCATGAGAGTTTGCCATGGATCCCCTTTCTAGTTAAGGTTTCCTTGCCACTGAGTGGATCTCTTAGCCAATCAGCAAGCAATTGATTACCTGCCCATATTTAGCACCACTATTGCACAGATGAATACTTCTTGACTTGCAGGTCTCAGCCATATAGCAGTGTCCTCAGCATTCTCGTAACATTAGTTAGTGTTATATATCAGTGACACACACCTTGCAGGCCAGTGCAATATTTCTTTCACAGGAGCAAGCCGTATTGTGTCAGAATGCTCCTGCATTGGCAATGGTATTTGAAGTGATTCTCAATATCCAATGGGATAAGTTCAAAGTTCTACAGGTCAATCCTGAGTTGAAGACACATGCCTGGTATGCTTATGAGTAGCATCACTGGTATGTAGTCAGGGAAGCAGGAATAATAGCAAGTGTCTTTTCACTCTGCACCCACCTCCTACCCTTCCCACTGGCACAGAGATTCATCACATCCTCCCCTGCACAGGCCCCTCACCATATGTCAGGCTTTCCTCGGGCAACGGAGGGAATCATTTCCTGCAAGAACTTCAGGGCTTTCTCTTGAATTGAAATCTACTTGGAAATTGTGCAGTCCAAGTTTATGCCCTGGTAAACACAGTTCCACTTCATTCCACTGTTTATATCAGTTGTAGATATTGGAAAGTATTTTTAATTTGGTCTTTATAAAGTAGCATATTTACTATTAATCTAATTTTGTTTGTAAAGTGTTATTTTATATTCTGTCCATTTAATTTAAGTGCAATAAATGTTTTTACAGAATTTACTACTATATAAAAGGGAAATAGTAGTACAATGTAATTAAATTTAAGTTAGACATGTTTTTATAACTGTGTTATTTTAAATATCTTGTCAAATTATTATATATAAACACCTACAAATAGTGAAGAAAATGATAAAATTCAAATTAATTATGATAGTCAGGAAATATAACCGAAATATATATATTTTGCAGAGTAATGAAATGGAAATGACATAAAAATTAGATTAAAATGTTCAAGTATTCACTTTAATTAAAATTATATTATCTTAAAACCCTAATTTTTTCTTCACTTTGACAAAGTTCTTGATTTTTTTCTTTTTTTATCTACTAGAGTATTATTAATTTTAATTTCTTTGTTCATTTTTTTATTATTTTGGGGGGGTTCGAGGTAGGGTCTGACTCTAGCCCAGGCTGACCTCGAATTCACTATGTAGTCTCATGGTGGCCTTGAACTCATGCTGATCCTCCTACCTCTGCCTCTGGAGTACTGGGATTAAAGGCATGAGCCATTACGCCCAGCAATTTCTTTATTTTTTAAATGGTTACCAGCAACCAACTCTAACTGAAAGTTGATCATTTCTCTGAGTCCTTTTAAAGCATTTGGGGACTGGGGAGATGGCTCAGCAGTACTTGCTTGCCAGGCCTGATGACCCAGGTTTGATTCCCCACTATCCCTGTAGAGCCAGATGCACACATTGGCAAACGTGTTCCTTTGCAGAGACAAGAGGCCCTGATATGCCCATACTCACACTCTTTCTCTACTTGTAAATAAATATATAAAAATAAAGCACTTGGAATTTTCTCCTCCCCATTGTGGGGATTGTGTGCTTTCATTTTATAATACCTTTATGAGTTTGCTATAAATCAATCAGGATAAGAGCCATGAGGCTTTCTAATGTATTCATCTCAGAAATTGACCAAAGTAACATCAGTTCACTTGTTCATAAAAATATTTAATGCAAACACACACTATATATATATATATATATATATATATACTTTATGAAACTTCCCAGAGGTTAAGGACATATGGGGAGGGATGCTTCTTGCATGATATGACACCACCACTGGATGCCCCCCAACCCCACCCTGCTGAGAGATCACAGCACTGGCAGAAGCTACAGATCAGGTACCACAGGAGAAGGACTTCATATTAGTGGATACCAGTCAACAATTTCAGTTTCTTATCTAGTTAGATGGCAATGAGTTATAAATCTGAATGTTTATTGTCACACTTTGTTGCTGTTAGAAAACAGACATGCTTCAAACCATCATTTTATCTATATATTTTAAACTTGCTTAATTCTTTCAAATGGAGAAAAAAAGATATTTTGCATTTAGCCTAAAGTTTCTGGACAATTTAGAATTAATCTATATTTCAACAATGTTACAACTCTAATGCAGCATAACCATATAACAGTTATTAAAATAAAAAACTTAAAAGATTAAGATACTAAAGTTGTCTTCAAAAGAAGCTAGGATCTGAACATTTGTGTGTTGGAACAGGGTGTGCAAAACTGTATTCAAATAATGCTTATATAACTAAACTATATAGAAAGAGACTTAAAGATCAGCTAGTATGCAAAAATACTCCAAGAGGAAATATGTATCAGCAAAGGAAAGAAACAAAAAAACTGTTATAAAGAGAGCATTTTTGCATCTGTATACATATAAACTTATAAAAATAAATCATAGTTTAAAAATGTGGCCATGTAGGGGGAAAAAACAGTGAATTTATTTTCAGCAAAAACTCCCCACTTCATGTTTGCTTCAACTCTGATAGGATGGTCCCATGATGTACTTGCTACTTTGTTCCTTGTACAAATTGCGAACATCACTCCACAAATACATAAATCACACTTTGTGCCCATTGACATATGCTTTCTCCTCTAGTGGATACAAAAGTGTGCATTTACTAATGCTTGTTGATAATATTTTCTACATTTTGAGCTCTGGATTGTGCATAATCAAGTCCCAAATCAATAGCAAATCAAAAGACAAGAGTGGCACAAGGGCTGAGGAGATAGCTCAGACAACCAAAGCTCAGCTTCCCTTAACCAATGTAGAGGCAGACTCAGTGCATCTGTTTGAAATCCCAGTGTGCCTATGGCAATGGATAGCAGAGTCAGGAGAACTCCAAGCTCATGGACCAGCAGCAAATGAGAGATGCTGACTCACATACAGTGGAGAGGGAGGATCATCACCCCAATACTGTCCTGCATATCCTCATGCATGTGCACACACACACACACACACACACACACACACACACACAAGTGTAACTCTAAAAATTCTTTAACTTAGCAACTGATGGAAGCCTGTAGTCCGACTAAATGTACCTAATTCATGAAACCTTTTGCAAAGACATGAGTGTCCCAAGAGAGAAGTGATAGAATCAAGATGGAGATTAGCAAGTAGGACAATGGAAAGAAAACTTACACTATCCCCAATGTTCTATCACCAGCAGAAGTTTGGGGGTGTAAACCATGTGCTAGAAAGAATCACACTTCACTAAGAACATCTTTAGCAGATAACAGGGTAAAGAAACTTTCACCTTTGAACAACAGGATTCACCCAGGCACTGGAACAGGCTCTCTTGAGTTTGAGCTGTTCATAACATACACTTCTTAGAACAAAAATTTCTATTCAGGGGAGACAGTATATGGAGGAAATGTTTTCTGTACAAGCATTAGGAGCCGAGTTCAGATCCCCAGCACCCACATAATCTTAGTCTTTAATCCTGGGCAGGGAAGGCAGAGACAGGCAGTTCCATGAGGCTTGGTGGATAGATTGTCTAGCCAAGTCTATCATCTCCATGATTGGCAAGAGATCCTGCCTTAAAGAGTAAGAAAACACTCATTGACCTCAGGACTCCAGACACAGCAACAGCAAATGCACAGACATTCACCCCTCCCCATGCACATACTAAAAAAAAAAAAATCCCTGCTGATGTTGCCTACAAAATATTGGAAACTAAGTTCAGACATGCTAAAAACTGGCTCTGTTGCAAAGGTCAGAGATAAAGTAGTTTTATACTGGGAAGCCACAACCTGACAAGGCAGGCTTGAGTCTGCATTCACTGGGAAACTAGTAGAACCAGGGCTTAGACAGGATGTTATGTGAGCTTATCTCCAGGTGTGAAGTTTTCTTTTCTTGTTCTCTTTTTTTTTTTTTTTTTTTT
>PVHP010011299.1:0-24880 GCA_004024765.1 Zapus hudsonius | reverse complement strand
TTTGTACCTTTGTCTGGACATTATGTGCCTGTTTGGAATACTGTCAAAGGCAGGGCTCGAATTTAGTGTTGCAAATCAAATGCATACATTTGGATTTAAGCCACAGTGGTTGCTTCAGAAGCAAATGTTATAGGTAGTTATGTCAAATTTATTCTATTGTTTACTCTTGTCAGCTTTTTAACCTAAAATTTGATTGACAATTTTCCAATTTTCATTAATATGCATAATGTGTATTGACCATAATCCCCTCCCATTATTTTTTTGTCTATTCCTCTTCTTTCCTCTTCTGTTTTAATATGGGACATTTCATGTACAGGTTTGGGGCAGGTAAGTAACCAGAGCCGCTATAAGGTTATGAATGTGATGGTGAAGTCAGGTCAGAAGACAGTGCTCCATAGCACTCCTCCCCATCCTTTGGCTCTTACATTCTTTCTGCCACCTCTTCTGCATAGGTCTGTGAGACTTCGGTCATGCTATGTATGTCTAATTTAGTGGTGAGCACGCAACTCACTTCTCAGAATTGTGATGATTTTGAGTCTACCTAGTGGTCACCATCAACTGAAAAAAAGAAGCTTCTTTAACCAAAAGTGAGAGTAACATTAATATATGGGCATAAATATAAATATGAAGAGGGCAAAGGATGGCCAACACATGTCCATTTATCCAAATAACAGTTGTAACTTCTCTCCTTTGGCTGCCAGGCTCAGGAAGATAAAAGTTAGAGGAAGAATGAATAGTAGAGGCCAGTAAGCCAGACAGGCACCGTGAGAGTGGAGGAGGAGAGAACATAAGGAGAGGTAATAGCAGGAATCTAAGTGGAGGGCTGGGATACTGGGAGTGGAAAGGTCTCATTGCAGGGAGGTGGAGCAGAGAGGGTGTGAAGACGCTTAAAACAAAAGATGTGAAGAATAAGCCATATTGAGACCTACTTCTTCTTTGTTAGTCAATTCAAAAATGTAATTTAAGAAAGAGTGCGTTTGTGCAGAAGTATCCTATGGAGGGGGGATAATGCTATGAAGGTGGGATACTGTCCAGTGAGCTGTTGGTCAGAGAAGCCCCTAGAGATTCCCCTCCAAAAATAAATATAGTTTATTTACCAGAACTAGATAGCAAGACCCTATTCCTGAAGATACCACATTGCAGTACAGTGAGAAATCACATTGGAACAGAAGAGAAGCTCTGGAAAAAGGCCATTAGCATTCCAGACCCCTAGCAGATCCTGCAAGGCACGCACAAAGTCAGCCAGTAAGATGTGCCCATTGGTGTAAGAGAGGCATGGCTGCTACAGGGTTAGTCAACTGCTCTCTGTTTTACTTTGGTCCAAGCACAAGATTCTGTGTTTACAAGGCTTGGGTATAAATTGCCCACAGGAGCTGGCTTTCTTGTTTCCCCCATAAATTCTAATTGGCTAGCAAGCTTT
This sequence comes from Zapus hudsonius, assembly GCA_004024765.1. Taxonomy (NCBI): domain Eukaryota; kingdom Metazoa; phylum Chordata; class Mammalia; order Rodentia; family Dipodidae; genus Zapus; species Zapus hudsonius. The sequence continues at coordinate 23,460 of PVHP010011299.1, read as the reverse complement.
CCATTGTTGTCTCACAAGTACCTGTGAAACTCCCCTTTGAAGAAGGAAAGGTTTTGTAGGAGCTCAAGGTTTCAGAGGATTCAGTCCAAACTCAGTAGCTTGGTTGCTTTTTGGCCTGAGATGAGGCAGCACGCTGGAGGGAGCAGTGCTCCTCATGATGGTCAGACAATAAAAAGATAGACAGGAAGAGGTTACTGTCACAATGTCCCCTACCAGGTCCAGATTCCAGTGACATAACTTATTTCAACTAGATCCTACCTCTTAAAGGTTCTACCTCTCCTAAGGCAACAGGCTGATAAAAAAAAAAGTTGCTATAACGCGAAACTTTATGGGGAACATTTCAGATACAAACTATAGCATTAATCATTCGAGAATGTGAGTATGTGGGTGGAGAGGAGGCAGACATTATTAAACAATAAATGTCTTCATAAACGATGGTATCACAGCCATATTTTTATAAAAACTGAGAAAGAATGTTGGATCGTAAGGTAAAATCTAGTAAGTTTTGATAATGATAAAGTAGATATGTTCTAAAGATTAAAAGCCCCACAATATCTTCTAGGTTTTGATTTGTAGTTTTCTTTTTTAAATTGTGTGCGCACACACACACACACACACACACACACACACACACACACATATATATATATATGGTGTCGTGTATAATGCGTGAACATGTGTCTGCAAATGCATGAATGTGGGCAGAGGCCTTCTTTATCACTCCAGCCTATTTCCTTGAGATGAAGTATCTCCTTCCACCAAAAGCTTCTGTCATTATATCCCTCAATCCAGAGCTGCTGATGTTTCAGTCAAGGAGTCCGCCCCTGGCTGATGCATGTTAATGCCCAGCTTCTTATGTGGGTCTTGGAGAAACAAACTGCAGAGGTCTGAGGCCCCTCACAGGCCTCAAGCTTAAGCAGTAAGTGCTTTCCACCTCTGAGTCAACTACCCAGCCCAACTTGTAGTATTTTTTCTATGATCCATTTAAAGTTTAAGTAATCTGAGACTTTAGGTCTCATGGAACATTAAATTCTCATAACTATTTTCTGAACCAGCATTACAATGAAGCCATAAAGCTTAAAATATAATAAAAGTTGTTTGTTATAAATCTTTAGCTAGATGAATTATTTGAGATTATAAATTTTAATATCCTTTAGTCAAAACTAAGATATCTTAAATTAAAAACAGATATCCCCTTAACATCCTAGAATACTTTTGTGAATACCATCAACTGGAATATGCTGGTTCCCTTCCATGAAGTATTGGTAGGATATGGCGGGAAACATTTTTTGGTATGAGATAAACACTAATTGATTTGGCATATTTTTAATTTATGTGTACTTTTTCTAATTAATGCCCCTATCATTCTTAATACTTTTAAAGGAGATCTGTAATTTTTCTTCAAGCTCACTAAAACTTTAGACCCTATTTTTATTAATTATAATTAATAGAAAGAAATGGTTTATTTAAATAATTTCAAAGGAAAAATAACTGACCCGGTAAAAAAATATAAAAACTGTTTTGAGTATAAGAAGTCTGTTGTGTGAGAATGTGCAAAATTGCACATATGCAATATATGAATAAATATGCATGCCCAAAATAGAAAAATGCAGAATGTCCCAAATATAGGACAGTCTTCTCCCACTATATTTGTAATCACCAGATTTATAAGAAGTGATTTTAAAAACCTTACAATAAGACCAGACTTCCTTTTGTCCAAGACTCTGTATTCCTTCTATAATCTTCTTCTAGTGGGCATCTGATCTCTGATGTGTGATTGACGGCACTGGGCTGATACATATTTCTCTTCTGCAGGCAGCGTTTGCTGTGTCTGTTGCTCTGATTTCATCAAATGTTTCTACTTCACCTTTGCATATAATCTGCTGATTTTTTTTCAACAAAAGACAGGCACCATGATTCAAAAATGTAAGAATGAAGGAAAATTTATTGCAACAGATATTGTCAACAATCAACTCAGAGTTATGCTGTCTAACCATACACTGTGGAGAGTTTATTATAAGCCTGGTAACTATGGGTTTCTGTGAATGAAAATGGTAGGGCAGACAGAGTAGAATTAACATCAAAAGTTTGCATCATAAACAGCTGGCTTGCTTTGTTGGGATGAAGGTTCAAATGAAGAGCTGGACCAAAGGGGCAGCAAAGAATGATGCTTAGCTGGCTGTGGCAATCTGGCTGGTCCTTGAGAACAAGTGTAAGCAGGGTCTGGAAGGTCCAGACTCTCCAGCCCCTCTGCAGACAGACCAGATCCAAATCTCCATATTAACAAACTGCCTAGGCTCTTTGTGTACATCATAAAGTATTGGAGACACTGATGTAGACCAGAAGTTTCCATATTCTCTTCTTTTCTATCATAAACTTGAAAATACTTTTAATACCATTTCAGATCATCTTTTTCTATATGAACCTTTAAGATAAATTAACATCAAAAGCTGGCAATTTCACTTATGTTTTTATTATTCAGTAATTAGGTTTTGTTATCTGCTGCATTTGAGAACAAGACCTTCTTAGCTAATTTAAAAAAACAGTACAAATGAGAAATATTTGGTTATAATATATAATTGCAAATCTGCAGGCAATCAATAGTCTTCTAATTAAACTTGAGATGTTTTCATTAAATATTTACAAGAGATCTTGATTGATTTTTAGAATTTATTTATATTTATTTATTTATTTATTTGAGAGAGTGACAGAAATAGAGAACTATAGAAAGAGAGAGAGAGGGGCTGGAGAGATGGCTCAGTGGATAAGGCACTTGCCTCCAGTGCCTAAGGCCCGGGTTCAATTCCCCAGGACCCACATAAGCCAGACCTATAAGGTTGTGGCCCTGGTTCTCTCTCTCTCTCTCTCTCTCTCTCTCTCTCTCTCTCTCTCTCTCTCTCTCTGCTTGAAAATGAATAAATAAAATATTTTTAAAAAAGAGAGAGAGAATAGGTATACCAGGACCTTCTTCTGCAAACGAACTCCAAATGCATGACTCATTTTGTACATCAGGTTTTCATGAATACTGGGAATTGAACCAAGCCCATCAGGCTTTACAAGCAAGTGCTTTTAACCATTGAGTTATTTCTCCAGTCCTTGATTTTTTTTCATTCATGGAATACTCAGAATAAATTATCTATAACTTTCTGTCTTGTTGCATTTGAATAATGAGATAACTTATTTTTTTCAGTAAACCAGTTTGTTTATAGAATGTTACCAATTTTGCATACAAACTAACTTTTAGAACATTTTAACACCATATTCCAATTGTAAAATTTTTGATGAAAAAACAAGACCTAGGGGAAAATTCATACTTCTAATTTATTTACATAATTTCAATACACTTAAGCAATTTCAAGAAATAAATAAAATAATTAGATTAGTTAAACACACATGTGATTTTTGATAATCCATAGCTAGCTTGACATGACAAAATCGGTGGGCACATATGAAAACACCCTAACAGCCATGCCCTTCTGTGCATGATACAGGACAAACTTCAGGCTAGAGATTTGCAGGAAGCTAGGGTATTAAAAATTGTTCTTGGGGCCATAACTATGGAAGAAGAATTGGGCGAATAGAGAATCTGATCTTAAGAGAAGCCACAACCACCCTTTAGAGAGCTCTGGGGTTGGGGTGATCCCTCAGAACTGCACGGATTTGGGAAGGTGAGAACTTGATCTTGCTATTACCACTTCAGCCATTCCATGGATGGAAGCTGTGCCAGGTCTCCATCATCATGGAGAAGGTTATGTACTCGAAATAGACAGCACTTAACACAGTCACCCATTTCTGGAGAGGAGCTCTGTGGGGAACACCTCAGGATCCTTTTCTGTAAGAAGAGGAAGCAGCTTATTGAGCTAAACCTATATCTAATTTCCTGTACAAATGAGTAAACTAAAGAGGGACTTTCACACCTAATCTAGGAAATACATTAAGTTGAAAGAATCATGAACTACCTTACTGTGATTATAATAAAGAGTAAATTTAAAAAAGAGTAAATTTAAAGATGAGTTCAAGCATGGTGAATTTTAGTCTTTGATAGAAAGAGCCCTTTACATGACAAACTGTGTTTACAACAAGATTTAATTCGCTAAGCTTTGAAAGTCTATTGGCTTTTCTTTCAGAGAGATATATTTTACTGAGGTTTTTGTGACTTAAATAAACCCAAATCTTTAATTTTCTTCTCATTTCATTTCCATGACTTGAGATCAAAGCATTACTTCATGAAATCTCGAGTATATGTCATATAGCAGTTTGCACATATCAATAGAAAAAAACTGCTAGTTAAAAAAAGATTTCAATTAGTATAAATTCAAATTTGAACATTTTAAGAACAATTATCCAAATATATGTCTTGAATACCAATAGCCAACATACTCAGAATATTTTCTTGAAAACCTTATAGCAAATTGAGAAAATACAGTGAGTAAAGTAGTAAATTGTATGGGTAAAGTATATAATATTGTAATAAATGGCTCTCTGCCACAGTCTACCCTCTTTAAAATGTCACAAAAACGTTCTCGCCCTGGTTTACTATCAGCATTAACAACATAGCCAACACATTAGGAAATAACATTTTATATCTTTATAAGTTTAATGAGTCTCCATAGATTCCTGAGCCTGAATAAGAGGTAAATAAACGGTGTGTGCATGTGCATAAGTTTCCCAGAGATAAACTCTAGTGACAATTTTCCTAAAATATATTGTGTTTTTTTCATAGTAAATAATCATGAGGCTTTAGCAACCTACAAAAAGTCAATTTATTTTGTGTTTTTGTTTCCTCAGCTATTTGAACAAACATATAATCAATACCAAGTAATATAAGCACTTCTCTCAATGTGAGGTAAAGACAATTGAAGGGCCTTTTCCTAGAGCTTCTAAACATTCTTAATCCATGTAGAAAAAAAAAAGATAACCCTGATATAGTCTTCCCTCTAAAACCCAGGAAAAAGTCTTCTGAACTGGAGTGAGGTTGAGAATAATTGAAATTATTAATTTAAATTGCTAAATCTGTGAAGCCTTGGAATTTTTCCCCTTTTTCAAGCAAATTTTCTTTTTTTCCTCAGATTTGAGTGACAGCTATCAAACCACATTATATGTATTTAAGGTTTTTAAGATGGTGATTTGTTACACATACATTTTGAAATGATTCAGAAATTACACTATATATATATATATATATATATATATATATATATATATATATATATATATAATTTCACATACTTTAAGCCTCAGTTGAGAGCTACTCTCTCATCCCTCTTAGCCAATTTCAAACACACAATACATGGTTATTAACTAGACTCATCTGATTATAGTTACCATGCTGTGCTTTATATCTGCAGAGATTTTCATAATCAACTTTATTACTATCCTTTCTTAGCCACTGTTAACTAATTCCATTTGCTTTATGAGTCTTACTTGTATAAAAATTAGACTACATTTATTAGTCTTTCTGTGACTGGCTTCTTTCATTTAACACAATGCCTTCAATTTCATCCATGCTATCACAAATAATAAAATCGTAATTATAAAAGCTCAATAATATTTAATGATAATTATTAAGTTAAAAGAAGATGAATTCTGAAAACAATGGAAAATACCTGTCAACAGACACATATTCAATGAAAGATCTTCCTTCCCATCATCACACAAATATCCATTCATATGATTTTCTGTGTCTATTGACTGACCCTTAGGTTATTTCCACATTTTGCTACTTTGAACAAAGCTCCAGTGAATATGGGTGCAGATATCTCTTCAAAATTATGGTTTTGTTTACTTTGAGGCTATATATGAAAAGATGATACTTCTATTTTGACTTCAAATATTTTTTATTTATTTTCAAATGGAGAGAGAAAAGGGGGGGGGGAGAAAATGGCATACCAGAGCTTGTTGCTCCTGCAAATGCACTCCAGAGTCATTCACCACTGTGTGCATCTGACTTCATGCACATACTGGGGGATTAAACCCAGGCCAGCAGGCTTTTCAAGCAAGCACTTTATACCAATCAGCAATCTCCCCAGCACGATTTTGGCTTTTATTTGGGGGGTAGGAGGATATCAACATTGTTTTCCCACAAATCTTTAAATTTGAGTAATTTGAATTACAAATAAAGAAACTATTTTTTCCATGGTTAGTAATACATGTTTATGTTACCAAGAAGCATTATGCTACATACTTCTTGATCAAGTGAATTATTGGCAAGGAAACACTATTTACATAGTAATCCAAAATAAATTTAAATTTACTCTACAATGGAAACTAGGATTATAATTAGATTTACACACACCATAAGCATCAAAATAACACATGGAGAAAATAATTTACAGTAAAGCAATAGAGAGCCTGGGCCTTAGCACAAAATGTGATGAATGGGAACTATAATAATTATTAATTTAAGCTACTTAAATTGAAACAAAGGGTCTCTTTCATTTGTGGATTCTACAAGATGTTTCATTAAAATTAAAGTACATTTTATTAACTTTGGAACCTTATATTGAGTTTGTGTATTTGAACTAATCCTTTATAACACTGAATTCTCATTTATTTTTATGGTTTTGACTATAGGGCCATAAGCATCACTATTTGGTTCCATTATTTTCTGTTCTTTGAAGTTAAATCACACAGCTAAGCAAGTACTTCCTTACAACATTATCATTTGTATTAAACTGTAACTGCTCTGAAATGCAGAGATTATGCATAGTTATTTATTACTTCATGACGTGCATTTCAAGTTCTAAAAAGAACTAATCAATAATTTTGGATAAAAAGAATGCAATGAAAGAATGACTGGTAATCAGGAACCATATCTCAAGGTGGCAAATTCTAATATACTCTATAAAACCAAGTACATTTTCTTCATAAACTAGATCAGCAAATAGTATTAAAATCTCTAAGTCTAAAAGCAAGAATGTCTTTTATATCTCCTTATGAAACGACCATATTTTTACAGTTATGATTTTTATTTAATATTCATCAGTATCTTTTAGTGCTGTTATTTGGATAAGAGTCCACTCTAGGTTCACATGTACAGGATTGATTCCCAGCCCAAAGGAATGGAATTATTCTGAGGTAGAGTTCACTGGAAAGAAATTAGTCACAGGGGGGCATTCTCCTGAAAGTGACCATAATCACTCCTCTTCTTATGTCTCTGTGACCTGGTGGCCATAAGGTGATGATCTTCCTTTATTACATGTTGCCACCATGGAATAGTACATGGTATTCACAGGACCAAAAGCCATGTGTCAATCAACTGTCGACTAAAGCCTACAAAACTATCAGCCAACATAAAACCAGTGTCCTTCTAAGTTGTCTTGGGTATGTTGTTACAGGGGAGAGAAGCTGACTAACAGGTTTAATCTATTTTCTGCCATACCACTAACAGAGCAGCAGCAGTTAGAAATAGTCTACTCTTACTGTTTGTAATAGCTTTATTTACCTCCCCACCCAAAACTAAATTATAAAATTACCAACAGCAAACATGCATATTTAAACACACTAATGACATTTCTTCTTGCCTCTCCAAACACACCAAGTTTGCTACTTACTTTTTTCTTTCTACTCAGATACATTTTCTCATATCTGCCCAAATACTTCCACAGAGTCTTGATGCCAAATCTCACTTTGCATCCGCCTTTGATGACTTCTGGAAAAGCCTACACTTCAGCTGGTAAATATCTTCCTGAGGGTTTATTATCAACCTGAAAAGTCAAGACCCTCAATGACATGCTCCCCTGTCATCTAGGTAGCACATTACTTGTTAAATGCATGTGTTAAATGCATATTAAATGTATATGTACTTACTTATTTAAGGATATAAACATGCCTCCTCAAGTGAATTACATGCGATTCTGCAACAGAGACTTCTGGTGTGAAACTTACCCATAGTGTTTCTTTCTTTAATCTCCAGAGTACCCAATAGCAAACATAGTCATCCAATAAATTAATATTGTCAAATAATTTCAGAAAAATGGCATTAGCAGAGCCAAAAATAATTGTTATGAAAAAAAATCTCAGAACTCAAAGATGTTTTAAAATTTTTATGCAAGATAAATCATTACAATTCAGTATTTTTTTTTATTTTCTAGAGCGATAAAGATTCCACTGAGATAAACAGGAAATAGTATTGTAGCTATGACAGATTATTACTTTCAAACTTGAAAACATTGGCACATGTTTCACTTTTAAGTACTTCATCTTTTGTATTTATAATTTTACTTTAATAATTCAGCTTTTTAAGTCCTTATAAGGAACAAGATTGGGAAGGTATAGTTTGTCTTTTCCTTTTTCAAAATAGCTAAGATTTAAAGTCTTCTGGTGTCCTTAAACATTGACCTAAATTAATTACAAGCAAATTATCCTTTGTTTTTAAAGTGCTTTTTTATTTAAAGTATAAAGGTTACAAAGATATATGTATTTATATATAATACCCTTAATTACAAACTTTCATTATAATATACAATGCTATATGTCAATGTGCAGCTCAAGGGTCGTCTATGCATCTTGACTTATAGAGTATACATAAAGCTTTTGTAAAATCAAGAACACAAATGCAGCTCCGATTTATGTCATGGGGTTTGATTTGGTACCCAGAATATGAGACATTTTAAAGACACAAACAGAAGTCTTATTTAAATACAGGATTCTATTAAGAGAAAAAAAACAGATCACATACTTTTAATTATTCATAGAAGTATTGTTCCAGTCTTTTTAATTTTTCTTCTTTGGAGACAGGGTTTCATATAGCCCAGGGTGGCTTAGAACTCACTATGTAGCCAAGGATGACCTTGCAGGTATGTGCCACCATGCCTGGTTTATGTGGCGCTGGTTTTGTGCATGCTATGCAAGCACTCTACCAACTGAGCTACACCCCGAGGTGCTGATTTTCCCTTCCTAGGTCTTTACCTTAATGAGTAATGAGGAAAATAATACTCACAGTGAGTATTATCAGAGTTTGCACAAATAAGCCAAAGAGGCCTTCATTGGGTGATGATTACCCAAACTATCTTCCAAAATACCATGGGTCTGCACCCTAGAAGGAAACACTCTCATGCTGAAGATGCAGACATAACACTGGCCTCCTGTACTCGAGGAGGAAATTGGAACCCAGTTCCTGTGACATGAGCAGACTTACTAATGGTGAGAGGACTCTGAGGACTGTTGATTGTGCAAATCTGAAACTCAATTCCAATAACTTTCTCTTCCAAATTCTAATTCATGAAACTGTGCTGAGAAGAAACTAACACCCACTCTCACTGGACTCAACGGAAGGAAAGCACTTTTCCACTCATATTAGGACTGACATATCCCAATGTGCTGGTTTCAATATAATCCCTAGCACCTGACTGTCAAAGGGGAGGTTTAAACTAACCAGACCAAGTTACTGAAGGCAAGACCTCCAAACACTGAGAACAAGGGAAGGCGCTCGTCCTATACTGTCTGCATCACAGGTGGCTCAGGTACTTTCTGGGGATGACTAAAGATGTCAGAAAGCTGATCTTATACATCAGTGGAGAGCAAGATGGACAGAAAGAGGCTGGTACTATATGAAATTTATGGAAAATTCAACCAACCTCCCTTATTTTCTTTTCACTGAGTTTGAATACCAGTTTCTAAAATAAGTGGAATTTTGATAATTTTGAATTCAATTTGATCAATTATTAATGGTGAAACATTCCAAATAATCCATGTATAAAGACCCCTTCAGCAATAAGGCTCTTAAGTGTGGAAATGAATAGGTCAACAAAGTTTAGAAATAAGGGGTGATGAAACATGCATTTGACTTTGCTGTTTATAGTTAAAAGAATCATTAAAAAAAACTTCCCCACTAAACCACTATTGACAATAGAGAGCACTTTTGGTTGTTAATCAAGAGATGACTGAGAAACAATGGTGTGGTCCTGAAGGCAGTGTCTTCTTTTTCTTCTTTCAAGTAGGTTCTCCCTCTAGCCCAGGCTGACCTGAAATTCACTACATCGTCTCAGGGTGGCCTCAAACTTTGCAAGTTTAGTCTTGTGTGTTTTTCCAAAATCATTAAAGAGCTGCTATATCCTTGAGAAATATGGATTGCTTTTTATTATTCCACATGCTTGTAGAAAATAAATAGGTATTTATGATTGTGTGGGTCATTTGTGAATAGAGCCAGGGATGTATGAACAGCCTACTTAGGAATATGTTTTTATTCCTCAAACTTTAACATTGCTAAGAATCTAGGTGAAATCTTAGAAAGTGAAATAAATGGGCAGATTGATGCTACTGATTTGCCATTCTTTAATTTCCCTGTTGCTGCTAGCCCAGGGCATCCACATGAGAGGAGCACATGACTTGACCAGGATGCTTGTCACTTCACAGAGAGTGAGGTAAAGGTAAGACAACTAAAAGTTCAGACAAGGCAGGGAAAGGGAACTGAGCAATGTTAGCACAGACAGGAGGAAGCCTTTAGTCCTGTGGAATTTCAATACCAGTGATTGCTTAATGGAACATATAACTAGTGACTGTCTTTCCAATTCAGAGATACAGTTGAAAACGTAATCCATCACAGGGCTCTTGTTGAGGACATATTGCTTGCAAATCCCAGTGGTGGTACAATTGACTTTTCCCAGGCAATTGGTTTGTTTTTTCCTTAATGACTATAAGCATTGAAAGTGACTGTATTTCTTTGTTCCTTGCATGCTTACAGCTGAAATTGTCTTCATCTAGAAAAAAGAGAAGGGCAGACATACCATATTCTCTGAAATAGTCCTGGCCACATTTTACATCCACCTTGATTTCCTTTATCCTGACTTGTCTCTCAAATTTCACTGACATATTAGAAGTTTTTTTTCCAGATATCTTTAGCCACTTGCCTCAGACCAATGGGTCTCTAACCACCAGGGACATATCTTATTTCCTGAGCCATTGCAATAAAGGAAACCACACACTATCAGGAATCTGGGTCATCTCCTTAAGCAAGGGAAACAGGGTTTTATAAGTCTAAGAAGTGTTTGAGAAATAGAAATAAAAGTAAAATTTTTAATAGACACAAAGCAGATCAATGTGTAAAGAAATATGCTCTGCAAAACATGTCCTGTATCTTGTTTCCTTAGAAACCAGAAATCAACATAAAGTTGGAATATTATGCTCAGAAACCTCGCATTTGAAGTTTCAGGGCTCTGTGAGATATTTGAGCTGTCCTCTGTGTCAATGTGACTTAGCAATTCCAGGTAACAGTGAGGTATTTGAGTCTTATTGTTGTAATATCAAGTAGCACATCTTCTGGGAATGCACAGTTTTTGAGAACAAATCATCTCAGTGTGGAGAAAGCAGTATCGCCAACGTGAATGGGCCATTGTGGCAAATTCCAGCTTCAAAATATCCTGAAATCATTTCCTGTTCAATTAGTGTTGCCTTTACCTGTGTTGACTAATCAGGTCTAACCACTAGCTAGGTAGACTTTTCTCTCTTAGCATTAATTAATTTTTATTTTCTCACAAGTTCAAATGTAGGATTGTATAAATTAAGCACATATCATTTTATTGAGAGTTTCATGAAATGTCAAAAAAACAGAATGACTAAAGATTTCAGAACAGAATTATGGTTTTTTATGTTATGTTTATAAAATTATCAATTATCCAAATCTTCAGTGTCTTATACATCCTAATACCTTTTACAATCTCTCCTTTATAAATTATATCATGCACCACTGATCTAGTAGGACAAATTTTGAAGGCTTGTCCTCCATGGCATCAATATATTTTAGTGAAGAAAATGACTGACAGGTCCGTAGAGTTGGGCCCATTATCTAATATTGATTTATCATGCAGTTAAAATGTGATATCCATACTAAAAGATAAGCTAGTAAATATATTTTCTTTTTAAACAGTTGATTTTTTTTCTCTTTTTCTTCTCTTCTTTCTTCCTTTTTTTATTTCTTTCTTTCTTTCTGTCCTCCTTTCTTTCTTTCTCTCTTTTTTATCCTTGTTGTCCTTCTTTTGAAAGGCTAGAAACACAAGGAAAGTAGAAGGGGCATTGGAATAATTCAACTGTGGTAGTTGGAATGAATGTAATTAAAATCTTTATTTCTCATGGACTGTTTCAGGGAAGAAACCAAATAAGCATGGTCCCGGATCCCTGGAGGTCTGTGACAAAGGCACTTTCATGCATTCCTGATGGCTGTAGGGAAGCTGACAGTCTACACATGTATTTCGGCATTGAACATTCTTTTCACAATGTCACCAGGTCATTTTTCAGTGGTTGTTAGGAGTAATATGCATTAAGTGGTCCACTGCCTTCTGGGAATTTAGCATGAAAATTATAACCAGTTAGTACCTAATGTATCCTGTTATATACCAAGAGTTAAGGAATCCTGGAAATTTCTTTTTCTCTCTTTGCTCTTCAGTTCTATATACAATTGGCCAGGAGCTGTTTTTGGAGGATGAACTCTCAAGGTCAAGCAAGAGATAGAGCAGCAAAGGTTCCCCTTCCAGATCTAAGTCAGCCAGGCTCAAAGTCTGTCTCATTGTTCCCTGTTGTGTGCCTTTGTGTAAAAGTCTAATACGTCTAATATGAGAGAGACTGAACACTAGAATTCCTCTATTTATGAATTAAAGATAATTACAGTATTCTTGTAAGAAAACAGACCAGTGCAAATGTGCCAAAATTTTTGTGTAGTGCCAATAAAGTACTTAATAGCCCCACCAGTGCCTTTTACTTCAAAGTCTAGGAGAAAATAAAGTTCCCCCCGCAGCCCTTCTGAATACACTCATCATTTTAAAGAAACTAGAAATTCTGTAACTCCATGAGAAACCATTTATTTTATTACAGAGTAAAACATTTGTTTCCCCCACAAAATGACATTAAAGGAACATTAAAATGAAATACATTTAGTAGCTTATTGAAGTGAGTGATATTTCAGTCAAATGCAGCTTTCCTCCTCTCTCCAAAGTATGTTAAGTATATGATCATTCGTGTCACTGTGATGTAGAGCATACAGAATATGGCAAGCATAACCCTAAATTCTAGATATCAATGGTAAGAATACCAACCACTCATCATGGAGGAAGAAACCTGTGGTAGGTTTCTAGGTTGGAAGGCATACTTGGCGGATGGACAAAGGAAGGGGGATTAGGTTTGTTGGTACCACTCATCATGGCTCATGATGGGGAGGCAGGTGGCACCATGGGAAAGATGCAGAATGCTTCATTCAGGAACTCTACTTGCCCCTGATATTAAAGAATAAAGAATAACTTGAGAAGGAAAGAATGTATACAATTCAGACCAACAAATATAAAATTAGCATCTTCTATAACCCAGAGAAAGTTACCACTTGAAAATTGTGAGATTATATAAATTTAAACCAGGGTAAAGAATACAGATAAGAATCACTTTTGATAAAATGGAAAAAAGTAAATCATAAAAATATTTAAGGTAAAGTTCTTCCATACCCTTGAAATAGGGAAAGCTGTTCTAACAATGATTCAAAAATCACATAAAATTAATAAATTCAGCAGTATGAGGAATCAGACCAAATACTTGTTGAGTTGGGAAAAATAGCTGATTATCATATTTCAAATAATAGTTCATGCCCCTACATTTCTATAATTTTAAAGACTAACAATCTAACATAAATAATAGAAAAATACAAATAATTTTAAGCAGTGCAGGATGCTTATTTGTTATATATAAAATACACTTAATTAATCTCTTCATGTATGCAGACTGACGAAAGCCAAACATTACCTGCTATCTAAATTTTAGTGTAAACTTGTACAATTCCAGAGGGCAATTTGACAGTCACATTATCTGTGTGCACTCTTCATCCAGCAATTTCACTTCTGAGAATTGATTCTCCATATGGCCTTCCTGAGAGCAAAGTGATCTATCTGCAGATACTGACTGTGACCTTGTTTCTAATAGAAAGGGTTAGGAAACAACCCCAAAGACCATCAAGGAAACATGGGCTGAGAATGTAACAGTGGGAGAGAAGTTGCCTACTTTGTTCAAGACCCTGGGTTTGATCCCTGGTATCTCAAATGGCAATAACAATAACAGTAATGATGACAACAATGTATCCCTTTACTGACTTTTCTACAGCTATTAATTTTGGAAAATTATTCACATTCTGGTATAGCAAAGTCTCCAAGCTCTTTTTAGTAGAAAAGAAAGATGCAGAACAGTTTATATAATGTGCTACATGTGTGAGAACAAGTGAGAAATTTGAAATGTTTATTTCTGCCCTATAAATACATTTTCTGTAAAAGCAAAAACAGATTAAATATATATATTTTAAAGGAAATATCAGTATGCTCTTTTTTAGTAGAGTGAAACATTTATTAATTATATTCGGTCAGCTATTTTATTAGGCTGTATGTTTATGGTATTGTATAAATATAAAAGCTTACAAAGCTTTACAGGATAGCTTAATAACCATGATTTATAGGTCAGATCATATGTGTCAGGTACTATCCTATGTATGTTAGATATTTAGCTTATTCCTGAAGGAAAACTATGAGGTGGCTATGAACACTTTCTCATTTGGCATAGAGGAAGCAAGGGCACAGAGAAAGAATGCACCCCAGATCTCAAAGTCTAATAAATTAGAAGTTCAAACATTAGGAATCCAGCTCTGCAGTCCACTGCCTTAAACACCTTTCTATGGTCACGGTATGTCTATGAGTAAATCCCATTATTTTCCTCTGCAATATGCTTTATGTACTGATATGCTTTATGTACTGAACACTGAGAAATTATCTTTGAAATGCAATAAATTTATAAGAACAAAGAACTGAGGTGAGGAAACAACCTCATGGGGATAAGGAAATGGTGCCATTAGTAGAGGACTTGCCTCACTAACATGAGCACTTGAGTTTGGATCCATGTAAAATGCTGGGCATGAAAGTGGGACAACCTGTAAACCCAATGCAGGGCAACTCAGGGGGATCCCTAGGGCTCACTGCTAAGCTAGTTTAGCCAAATAGGTGAGCTCCACTCTCGGTAAAAGACTGTCTCAAAAACAAGGAGGGGGGAATGGGAGGCTGGGGGGACTCATACAATAAACTAAACTAATAATGAATTGACACCATAAAATCCTAACTTTCATATAGGAAGCTCCTGAGGAAGCTGTGGGCACCACCTGGTAAGAGGGGTCATAAACAGAATGAGAGGAAGCCTAAACCCAAGAAAAATTGCTCTGCATCTCCCTGTCCCAGTTATTAGTTCCTTCTCACACTGAGCTGTTGATCAGAGACCCATGAGGTCCCCAAAACATGACAGACTTATATCAAAGCTCTTGAATACCTGTCCCAGGCCTAAAGTAACACCCTATTGCTGAAGAAATCACAGAGTGTCATCAAACAGCACCCAGAGATCATGCTAGATCCAGAATGGTAACCAGCTCCTAGATGGTAGCATGTGTAGCAATGGAAGGTGTGGCATGAGCTGCCAGGGGAAATTGGTCAGTGATATTTGGAGAAAGCAGAGACCACTGATATACAATACAAACTAGTGCTACAAAAATTCTGAACACACAGCTATAGATGAAAGAGTCCAGCAAGTCAAGAAGTGTTCATTTGTGCAATAGTGGTGCTGAACCTAGGAAGGTAATCAATGGCTTACTGATTAGCTAAGAGAGCAGCTCAGTGACAAGGAATCCTTAAACGGAACTGGGATCCATGGCAAAATCTTATGGGGACCATGAACCTGGGCTCCAAGGGAAAATTGCCATTACCAAAGAGCTACAGAGAGGATACACCCATTAAAATCTTGCCAAATTAGCATGAGGGATGCTGAGGTTGGAGAATCGCCATGAAATTGAGGAGAGCCTGGGGAACAGAGCAGGCTCCAGTCCAACCTGGGGCACAATGAGACCCTGCCTCAAAAAAAAAAGTAATATAAAAAATTCAAAAAGTTTTGTATTAACCAAAGAAGCTTCTTTTGGGAGATAGCTGGGGAGACTCAGAATGCATCAAAGTGCTAACTGCCCTCCAAAGCTCATGGAACATGGCAGAAAAGGTTCAACAGAATGTAAGAGCCAGAGGGTAGAGAGTAGTACTTTGGAACAAGGCCTTCTGGCATGAAGTGACCCATGATCAGTACATGCATGACCTCAGCTCCGAACGTAGGCTTTCCTTACCTCTATGAGCACTGACCAAGACTGAGCCCATCAACATTTTGTCATGGATAATGCAAGAGACCTAAGAAAACAAGAAAAGAAGTCCTGTTGTAAACTACTTGTTAAGATAATGGTGAGTCTTTCTGAATGTAAGGGATGGACTGAACTGGGGATTCAAAGACCTGTGTTCTTAAAACAAGGGTGTGTGTATGTGTGGCAGGTTGGTGGCCTTTGTTCCTGCTCACATGGAAATGATCTCTGGAGTCTGTCATTCTCACATCACAACAGATCCAAAGTTCTTCAGTAGCAGCTTGAAGCCCCAGTTACTGACCCTTTCGAGGAATCTTCACTAACACATTTTCCAGAATGTCCCCATTAGTTCCTACTAAGCCCATAGGACCTTTGGAAAAGCAAGTCACAGAGCCACTGGGCTCCTGAAATTGCTAACCAGCCCATTTTGCTCTGCCCTCAGGAGAGTGATTTCTAGAAGAGGAGAGGACTGTGAAAGGTCAGAGCTGAGCCAGCCTTCAGCAAAGGCCTGAGTTGGACCTCTGTATCCAGGTGGGAGAGAAGCTAGCAATTAGTTCTCCTGAGCTCTGCAATTTGCTCGCTGCCAAATGACCTATCTGCAGAAAGAGGTGGGGCACTTAGAAGCTCAGGCTTAGAGAAGAAAATCTCATGTAAACCTCCGTGTGTATTTGTAATATAAAAAAATACCTTCCAGTTTTAAATTTAGACCAGCAAAGGAAATTTATCAATATTTTGGGTATTTGTAGTTATTTTTCTTCAAGCCATGGAATCAAGGCTTTAAATTCATTATAGAGTCTTTAATTAAAGCCTCAGTTCTAAAGATTTTTAATGTTTGTTCTTGCCAGCTGCCAAGTTATAACTGACACAGAGAGGCAAGAGTTTAAAATGGGATCCTTGGTCACAGCCAAAGCCTAATGTCTGCAGTGGAGCAGCAAGCAGGATGTGAGTCCTGCCGTCTCAGCAGACTGCAGCTTAGCTGCCAAGCCTGAAAGAAAGACTGGTTTTCCTCAAAGGCAGCTAAGTGTTTCAGAGGATTGCATCGGATTGAATTCATAAAATATCTACAGCATCTTTTCATTTGAATTACCAGGCCTTACTTGAATACTTCATTTTTGAATCCGTTCTAAAAGAGGACCCAATATATATGTAAAAACTTCTTCAGGATCCAGTCTAAAGCACTCAGAAGAAAATGTTGGAAGCCTGTGAATCTATGCCCACCATATAAATGTATAAAGTTGTCATTTATCCTGAAATTGATTTTTAAATGAAATAAAAGTGAGTGACCATATTTTATACATCTTAAAACATCAGATGACGGGTTGAAAGGGAAAAACAATGTTTTGCCAGCATTTCAAACATAACCTGAAGAGTTACACTTGGCCTTTGTAGGCCAGTGGTTAAAATCAGCATGAACCAGAGCAGTCATTTTGGAACAGAGGGAACAGGATATTAGTTGTTAGACCTTTTATAAACAGGAAGTGACAAGGGAGGGATGAATATAAGAAAACTTGCTCACTATCATTTGATCAAATCCTGATTTTAATATTTGTGCATCCTTAGAAAAATACGTATCTCTTATCTGAAATAATTGTTAATCTTACATTTCCAAACTCTGTTAGCTAAACTAAATGTGAAAGCAATATGCATGGAGTCTGGGACTTTGATCACAAGAGACAGTGGCTGAATGTAGACTCCAGATGGGTGGATCATACATCCATCACACACCCTTCCTACACCACTGCTGACAACAGGCTTCATTTTAACAAGTAACTACCTTCTAACAGTGTCTAAGAAACTATTTTATTTATTTTTTATTTATTTGAGAGAGTGAGAGAAGGGGACACACACACACACACACACACACACACACACACACACACACATATATATATATATATATATATATATATATATATATATATATATATATATATATATATATATATATATAGAGAGAGAGAGAGAGAGAGAGAGAGAGAGGAGAGAATGGATACGCCAGGGCCTCCAGCAACTGCAAAGGAACTCCAGACCCGCTCTACGTGGGTTCTGAGGAATTGAACTCAGGTCCCGCTGCTTTATAGGCAAGCATCTTAACCACTGAGCAATCTCTTCAGCCCCCCACCCCCCATTTTTGTTTTCTAAAGACTTCTTGCCCACACCTGAAAAGGGTGGCTTGAAGCCTTGGAAGTGATCCTAAGGATTCTGCCTTAGTCTAAGAGGCACCTTAAGAATTCGACCAGGTGCGGTGGCCTTTAATCCCAGCACTTGGGGGGAGGATCACAGGCCAGCCTGAGACTACATAGTGAATTCCAGGTGAACCTGAGTTAAATTGAGACCCTACCTCAAAAAAACTAAAAACTAGGAAAAAAAAACTATTAATGTGATTAACTTTCAGTTCTTTTCGTTGTTGTTTTGTTTTTTTGCCAGATTTTTCTCTTTCTCTGTGTGTTGTTACTATTGTTGTTGTTGTTGTTATTGTTTTGTAGTTGTTGAGGAGGCCAATGTCTCTGGATATTCTCTCCCACCATGGCTTTTACAATTCTTCCACTCACTCGTCCACAAATTTGAAATAAAAGAACTTGACATAGATAAACAGGAATGAATATATTTGTATTAAAATAAGATACTTAGTGGACTGATTGAACTTTGGGGGACAAACAGAATCTCAGTATTTGTATTCCTTGGGGCATTAAGTCTGGTAAATGCCAGATCCCACACTAGTTTTCAGGCCAATTTTTTTCAGTCTTTAAGTTTGCAGAGGTTTGATGTCTTCTTCAGTCTGTCTACTAGATAAATTTCATAGAGAAATTCTGGCGCTTAGTTTTCATATGAGGTAGCCAGTCACAATACCTAAGCTCCCTTGTATACCATGGAAGTTTACATTCCCCCAATGAAAGAAATTGTTGCAGTGGAATAAAGCTGACATCTTTATGGCCATTTGTCTGACTTTTACCTGAGTCTGAATTCAGCAGGGCAGATGAAATGCTATTTATTGATTCTCTAAAAGCTCAGTATTGAAGGGCAATTCTCTAATTAGCCCTACTGAAAAACATCTTTCCTTCACATTTAGGGTTGAGGGATGCAATCTGCAAGTGTGTGAAAAAGGTTGATAAACAGCCTCTAAAAGGGAGAGTTCTCTTTTTCATGAGGTAGAAAGTGTTACTGAATGGTCACCTGCCTTTTCTATTATCTCATACCTTAAAGGACCAAACAGAGTATCAACAGAGCCCTTAAGTCGCATTTTGGCGAGTGTATAAGAAGTGGCTAAGAAGAATTTCAGCTCAAGATGGAAAAGCGTCTTAGATTCAGCATGCCCAAAATTAGAGAGATTGTTATGCAAAAAATGAAGAACCCCCTGTCATTGGAAGGTCACACATAGGACCTAAAACTGATAGCAACTCAGTAAGATTCAATCACCACTTTGGTTTAAACTTTCTTCCAACAATAGGATCATGTGACTTTTAAAAATCACTTTATTTTTAGACAATCATCATTGCTTTTGGTGAAAAGGAGATTAAGCCTAAGAGTTTGGGCATTTCTCCTTTGATGTTACTATTTCAGGAAAGGCAGGGATCTCTGTGTAAATTTACTTTATCAAACTGAAGTACAATCTATAAACTAAATATAAGCATTTTTAAGGAAAGTGAGGATAAGAGTGGTTAAAATATCTCTTTTTTTTAGAAAAAAAAAACAAAACAAAACTAGACCTCATCAAGGTAATGAGTCTTCTTTCAGCAAGACTCAAAATAACAGTAAAATGCATTTCATTTTCTGTGGTGTAGCTTTTGGCAATCTATATTGAAAAAAATGGCAAATAGATATACTTGTATCATCCTTCCTCCCTGAGATAATTGTTTAAAATTGGAATTAATCTGATCAGTTAATCTGACACTAGAAAAAAAACCTGGTATTTGGTCTCAAAAAATATATATTATAACCTTTTATAAATTTCACTCAGGGGAACAAAAGATGACTTTCTTAAAAAATTAACTCAGTGAGACAAAGGATGACCTCTTAAAGAAATGTAAAACATTACTGCACTGGATAAGTGCCTTCTATATTTGATAGTAAGGAAAGAGTGATCTCCCCATAGGTTTACTGAGCCATAAAGATAAGTACAACAAAAACTAAAAATTTTATGCCTTGATTTTGTTAACTTTTATAATGTTGTGAGTAAATATTATTAGAAGAATTGAGATATCCATGGCTTACTTATCAAGTAAAAATAACAGTAGGTATGGGGTAGCTTCCAATGAGTTTTGGTTGGAAGTTCCACAGATCTCCAAAACAATACAGCCAATTAACATTGCTCTTGCTTGCCCATCAAAACCAAACAGCAAGTACCTGTTGATGAAAACTCCATACTCATCAACTACAGGATATAGAGAAATAAAGCTTGAGATTTTTAAGTAGACTCTGGCACAGAGATTACCTCCAACAAACTTAGGGAATAATTTCAGAGTTAAAGGCCAAGGAAATGTAAGGAAATAAATGGAACAGGGAAGAAAGGACTGGGTAAGGGAAGAAGCTGAGTTATGAGTCATTCTCTGGATAAAAAGAAAGCTTACAAATCTTTGAAAGGCTCTTTTGAGAGGAGAGAACTAAGATTGTACTACCCCACAATAATTATTCTTTTAATACTGGTCCTCTCAAGGAGTGGGTATGATATTGAGCAAGACAGCTCTCTGTAGTGGAGGAAGTTACACAAGCAGGCTGATAGCTGAGTAACACTGCCTGGAGATTGTGAATGCTGCTTTGCTTGGTCCCTGAAGAAGGAGGCAGTTAAACAGTGTCATTCACACCATACCTTACCCCGAGGAGCCTATGCACTCTAAATTCCACTCTGACAGTAAGAACTTCCCAAATTCAGTGAGCTGAAGGACGAGGAAGAACAGAGAAAGCATTTTGCTAGTGCTCATTGCATGATGTGTAAAATGTAAAATGTAAAATGAGGGTCAGATGTAGTGGCTTATGCCTATATTCCCACCATGCAATACACAGAGATAGGAGGAACACCATGAAATCAAGGCCAAGGCCAGCCTGGGGGGAGGGGGAAGGAACTACAATGTGAGTTCTAAATCATCCTGGGCTAGAGGGAGACCATGCCACAAAAAATAAAATAACTAAAGAATGTTAAAATGGCATTCATATGTCACATATATAGACTGCATTCTATTAAACATTATTTTCCAGCTGAATAAATTTAAATACTCACATCTTACACACACACACACACATACAACACACACACCCATCCTTCTAACACCAACATATTATTAATACCTACCAATTTCAAGAAAGCAGTAGAGGTAAGTAGATGCATAAGTATAATAGAAAAAGAAAGAAACCTGCTCAGCTAAACAAAAAACATGATGAGAGGCACCCGAGAAAGGACACAATTTCTAGATGAGGGTGAATTTCAGATCAATAACAAATGTATTCCTAAGTAACTATGACAAGAATATTACACATATGTTTAATCAAGTATATATTATGCTTAATATTTTGTACATTTAGTATCACTGGTTTATATTCATATTATTATTTTATTGCTAAGTATTGCAATCAAAATAAGTGATTCTTCAAGAAATAAAAAAAACTAAGATTTATTAAAAGAAGAAATCTATTTATAAAACTTTATTAGGGGAAGGGAGGAGGAGTCATAGGAACAAATGTGTTGAGTTAGCCAAGAAGGGCCGTATGCTAGCAATAGGAAAGTAGTCAAGGGGCAACTTCCACACGATAGAGTTTAACTAACAACACACAGGTGGTCGTTCATCATCACATTTCCTCTCTCTTAGCCTTTGCTAACCATTATGGCAAGAACAGTGGAGACTGAGAGAGGGGTGCTAGGCAGAAAGAAAGGTAATAGGAAAGCACCACCTGCAGCCAGCTGCTTCCCAGGACCATTTGAAACATAGAATGCCAGCATGTTGATAACCCTGGAAAAAATGAAACAATCCATGGCAATGGCACCCATCTGACGTAGACAGTACATGCCTCCCATAATGCAGGCTCCCTTTGGGAATATGAATGCCTATAGGTCGACATCCTCTGACATAAATAGAATAGTTATCAGTAATACCCTACACTTTCAAGGGGTTTGATCAATGACCAAAATCACAGGTATATATATATATATATATATATATATATATATATATATATATATATGACACATTTGAAGAAAAGATAAGATGCAAATAATAACCATCCCTTGTATAGCTTTGTGCAGTTATTTCAAAGCTAATTTCAGAGCAGTTGCTCGCAGACCCACTGTGAAGCCTGCATGCTTTCTGAATTCTAACTCAGAGGGTTAACCACTCCCTTTCTCCCAACACTGACCAATGTCCTGACATTGAGAGCACACTCAGAGAGTTCTACAGCTGAACCTTCCTACTTTCTTCACCTCCATCTTGAAAAGCTTAGCTTTCCTTCCCCCTCACCCTTTCACTCTCCTCTTACCAGATGCCAAGCTATCCAGCTCAAGACTCCTAGTGATTTGTCTCTGCAATTTCATTAACTTCCTCAAACTTCCTTCTCTAACCATTTTTTAAGTTCTTTATTCCATGAGACTAAGAACCTGAAAGAAAACAATAAAACACCTGCACTGTGTTCTTTGGTGACATGTTGCTGAATAATTAGAGCTTAGTTAACTGAGGCCAAAGTACATAAACCTTCTGTGTTACTTACGTGCGGACCTAAGAATGGAGCATTATAAGCCACTGAAGTCTACAAGGTTTATCTCCAAATACAACAGTGACAAATACCCAGGTGAGCAATCAAATAAGAAATCTCAGGAACATGTATAACTTATAAATGAGAAAATATCTTCAGAAAATATTAGCATAAACAAAGAGCCACTAGGGAGAAGTAATTAAATAGGAACAACTGGCTTCTTCGGAGCAAAAAAAGAAAAAAAAACACATTAAATATAGAAGACAGGACAAGATATTAATTAAAATTATTTTACCCTCAGCAATGTGAATAAACATCAGAACATTACATTCAAAAATGTGGATCCACAGAATCGTAAAAAGTTAATCTAACTTTTTTTTTTAATATATATTTATTGTCCATAATGAGTTACATTATTTAGTGGGCAAACCATGCATTGTTATCCCGAATTCCCCAATTCTCCCCCTCCCCCTCCCTGATCAGTTGTATATCCTCCTCCGTGGGCTGTCTGTATTAGTCCTTGTGGCAAGGGATCCTGTATATCTTAGTACTCATCCCGGTCTTCCTGGCCCAAGTGTGTTGTTACTGATGGGTGCCATGCCTCCGGACAGTCTCCCCCACCACGGCTCTCACAATCTTTCCGCCCCCTCTTCCGCTCA